>PVKA01001426.1:0-147327 GCA_004027165.1 Ctenomys sociabilis | reverse complement strand
GCCTCTCTCTCATGAGGCAAGGTCTTGCCATGTAGTTCAGGCTGGTCTTGAACTCACTATGTAGCCCAGGCTGGCCGTGAACTTGCAGCAACCCTTCTGTCTCAGCCTTTGGAGTGCTGCAATCATAAGTGTGCAACACCATGCCCAGCCTGTATACCTTTTCCAAAGAATGAAACGTAATAAAAGAGAATGTTTTTCAACGCATAGAAACTAAAGGTCAGAAAACATAGAAACTAACAACCAAATGCAAAACAGTAAAAAATTCAGATTGGAAAAAAATATTTTTCAGTAATAAAAACTTGCATAAAGAAACAGACTGACAGTTTTTTCATTCTACAACTACTACCATCAAAGGTTTTCAAAATTAAGTTGTGTCTGTATAAATCAGGCATGTTCAATTTAATTTCTGAGCCTAAATAAATAAAGCCTGTGGCTTTTATCAATTAAACCTGTTTCTTTATATGAGATTTATAAAGATTTTAAAATCTGAGAGAAACCACACATTGTTTAAATGCCCCATCAGAACACTAAACAGTGAAAGTAGTCCTCATAGGACTTCTGCATAGTGCAGTAAAAATGCAGACTATAGATTACATTTGTAGATCTTGCTTTTATATTACTGTGTAGACACAGTTAAAACCTTAGGGTTCCCTAAGAAGTGAGAAACCAAGGGATATGTAAGACGACACTTGAGAATTATATCCGGCATGGTATTTTATATGTAAAAATATTCTGAAATGCTTATTTAACATGCTTAACTGTGAGCCATGAGGCTCATGCCTTCCATGTCACGGCTCCTGTTCAGGCAGCATGGCAGGTACTTCAGGACTGAACTTCAGTTACAATCTCTGTAATTAGGCATGTTGGCTTGAGGAATCTTTGAGATTCTGGGATGGCTACTTAAGTTTTACATTCAGATCAGACTGAACATTACCTGAGTAAAACACTGAAGCTTTAATTTCATATATTTAGATAAAGTATAACCATTTCTCTTTTGTTTTTATTCCCCATGTCTTTGTAAGGAAGAACACTTGGTTCTCCCTTACCTGCTTCACCTACTTCTTTTCCTACTTGTCCTTCTATTGGGTGTCACTTTTTAACTCTATTATTCCACACTAATTTTCCTTTTCTCCTTTTGACCAGGCCTCTCTCCACTTGCTCTAATTTCATCTTTTTTTCTAAATGTCTTCCAACTCCTCACTGCTGTATGGCAGTCTTGATGTCTGTTTCTTCATGCACAGACTCTGAGGACTGTAACAGATTCTGAAGAGTTATTCTAAGGACTTTCATGCATGGCTTATCTACCACCAGATACACATATGCCCTCTTTCACACAGTAACAGATCATAGCATAGATCAAAACCCTTAAGTAGCATTGGTTAAATGGTGATACTAAGTTTTTTTTAGGATATATGTGACAGTTCTGCAAGTTAAGAACTCTGCAAACATTATGACTGTAAGCATGGAGCTATACCTAAACTATATTCCTTAAGTAATACAAAATCCAGCAAAGTGGATCTCTACTTACTTGAAAGGCTGAGGATCTGAACAACTTAATTAGATGTGTCAAACCAATACCCACCAAAAACTCCCCCCAAACAAAAAGAAAACAAAGGGAAAAGGTTATAGTCAGTGGTAGAACAATTGCCTAGCATGTATGAGTCTTTGTGTTCAATCCCCAGAATAGCAAAAACAAAATAAAACCACACACGGTATAAATTGCATTGGTACTAGTTTGCTAAGCACATAAATTAGGAAGTTTATAGTGCATACTTACTTTCCTTTTTTCTTTTTTATTTTTTTAATGTATTTGGTTGTTATAGGGTCTCACCTATGCAGCTCAGACTCTGTGATCCTCGTTTTCAGCTTCCCCAGCACTGGGATTACAGGTATATTCCTCTACAGCCACACTCTGTGGCCGGCTCAGCCTGCCACAGGGCAGAGCTGGTACAATATGTGGTGCTGGGAATCAAACCACGGTCCCTGCATTTGCCTAAACAGGCACTTTAGTCTGGTGAGCTACCTCTCTGGCCCCCAGGTGGTGCTGGGGATCGAACCACAGTCCCTGTGCTTGCCTAAGCTTGCCTAAACAGGCACTTTAGTCCACTGAGATATCTCTCTGGCATACTTTCCATTAACTACAAAACTGTCTTTCCTTTTTTTAGAATAACATGTTGGATCTTTTCATCAGTCAATTTCTAGAAAAGTAAGGAATTTTTAAAAAAATTCATCATTAAGTTTTCAAAAGACAAATTATGTTTTGGATTACATGGAAGTATACTTTGTTCTATTATAATTCTTAATTATGATTATGCAAATTTCAAATAGAAATAAGCAGCACTTAGGGTAAATCAAGCCACAAAAGCAAGTTCCATGCTACAGAAAGAACCATTTCTCCCTGCTTCCTTTCCTGTCTTCCTTTTACCAGCTACCAGGCTCTGAAGTAACATCATTTAAAGATTACATGTTCCTTTCCACACAGGAGAGCCACAACCCCCTATATGTGATCCTCACAGAGGTAGGACATGGGAAGCACTCCCTACAAAGGCTGAGGACCTGAGCAGCTAGAAAGGCCACCCCAAGCAAAGGGCACATGTCTGCTGTTCACAGCTCTGCTAATGCACAAAGTCTAAGAGCCTGGAATGCATAGAAATAATTTTCTTACCGTACTATTTTGTGAGGAGTCACAAAGGTTCAGTCAGGGCAGACATGGAAAAAAAAAAAAAAAGATCAGACGGTTGCAAAGAGCTGGTTCTATAGGTTACTACAACTTTACACATATTCAAGATTCAGTGACAGGACTATAGTATATTTTCTCTTTTTAAGATTAATATTTCTAATAATAACTTTGACCTATGAAATTAAATCTTAAAATTAAAAATAATCATAATGTTTACAGCAGAGCTGCCCAAACACAACATACGTCATAAATACAAACCACATACATATAATTTAAAAATATCTATAAATCATATTTTTAAAAGTAAAAATAACAAGAAATTTTATTAACTTATTTTAATAAATCAAAAATATTTTGAACATGTAATCAATGAGAATTATCAATTAGATACTTTATACTATTTTGTAATATTTGAAGCTTGTTAGCTATTTTATAGTCATGCTTTGGATATGCCACACTGTAAGTGCTCAGTAGCATCCTATGGCTTGTGGCTCTTAAGCTGGACAGCATGAGATGGAGACAGGTACACTGTGGCACATATTACTAATGATGAACTTTCTCTCTCCCTCTCATATACTTTGTACAGGGTCTCACTACACAGCTCAGACTTGTAGTGATCCTTCTGTTTTCGGCCTCCCCAGCACTGGGATTATAGGCGTGTGCCACCAGCCTGGTCTCTGTGGCCAGCTCAGTGCACCCAGGGGCAGGGCTGGTACAGCATGTGGTACCAGGCATTGAACCCAGTCCCTGTGCTTGCCTAAGCAGGTGCTTAGTCTGCTGAGCTATCTCTCTGGCCCTCTTTTTCAAAGAAATCTTTTACTTATTTTATTTATATATTTGGTATAGGGTCTCACTACAGAGTTTGGACTCATAGTGATCCTCCTGTCTCAGTCTCCCTAGTGCTGCTATTACAGGTGTACACTACTATGCCTGGTTTCCTAACAATGTGCTTTGAATTTCGACTGTCTGCTACATTCTCACAAGAGTGTAAGTTCATAGAGGTGTGTACATTTGTTACTGCTGAGTTATTTAAAGTGGTGCTAAGAGTTAAAGTAATTATCAATTGTAAAACAAATGAAAAGTGAAAGTTGTTATCTTTTAAAAACATCACTTTTTATAGCAATTCGATTTCTGAAATGGAAATTTATCTTGGCAGAATGTAGTATAACTACGAAGCCAAAATCTCAAAAGCTTACCTCTTTAAAAATTATTGAAATAGCATAATAACATTCTTAAGAATGCATTCTTTTTTTTTTTTTAGCGGAACCGGGGATTTCTTGTGCTTGCCAGGGAAGTGCTTATTCCACTGAGCCATCTCCCTAGCTATGAATGCATTCAAATTTAGACAAGTCTGTGTTGTTTTGATTTAGAGATCAAAAAATTTCTAATTTATTAAGATTTTTTCCAAATTTGTGGGTTGTCTTTTCACTCTGTTGGTAATTTCTTTTGATGTGCAAAGACTTCTCAATAAGAGGAGGTCCCAGGTGTTAATTCTTTCAAGTATTACCTGTGCAGTTTGATTTTTGTTCATGAACTGTTTGCCTACTCCTATGTCTTCAAGAGTAGAATTTTTAATTTATAACATACAAATAATTATTTATGGTGTAGTATACTTTAAATATTCATTTATGATATCTACAGCCATTGAGATGTGCTGTCTGATAAATTATACCACCAAAATCTTACTTACAACAAATACAAATTAAGTGCAGCATCTTTCAGCACAGGGATGTCAATTACCTCACCAATCGGACAACATAACCTGGCTAGAACACTTGCCTACAATACTTCTCTTCTTAAAATCTTTCCAGGATGGGAACATAAGCCTTTGATATAACTATAAATTACCAAGAGCATTTTATTTATTCCCTATAAAATATTTAAAAGACATAATACTTGAAAGGTGACATTTCAACTTCAAGATTACTATGGTTTGGATTACTGTGATTTGTCCCTCAAGGATTCATGTGGTAGAAGTTTGGTCCTCAGAGTAATAATGATGAAGTCATAGAATCTTTTAAAATAGGGACTTGACTTAGCCATTTTCTTGGAGAACCATCTTTAGGGAAGCTTGGGGCTCTCTTCTGAAAACTTTACAACCTTTGCTATGGTCCAGAAGGAAGAAAAGTACTTGGCTTCCTACTCTTTTCAACAACCATGCCTTCCTTTCCCCCAGCTTTGCAGATATTTTCTTTCTGGTGAAGCTTCAAACTTTTCAGATGGGCTTTTTGTACCTAATTCTCACTGTAAACCCAAATGAAAGCAGTTGCAATAGCCTGAATGTTGCCACTTTGAAATTTACTCTGCCAGCTTAATTATCCTGCTGCCCTCAAGACATGGGCAAATGTAGACAATTTTTCTGCCTTGAATCCAACTGGCAATGGGTCCCTTCTTCCCAAATGAAACTTTCTGAGGCTGGTCTCTATCACATGTGTTTCTATCAGCATTCTGTTCTTCTGAGGTCCAACCAGAATTTTTCATTAATCTCAGTTTATAGCATCCCAGGTTTTCTTTATCCTGTATTTTTAAACTTTTCTTAACTCTTCTTGAGAACCAATTCCAAAGGCTTCTGAATCACAGCAATGACCCCATGCTTTATATCAAAATGTCTTAAGTCACTTTCTCCATGCTAGGGCAAAATACTGATATGTACAATTTAGAGGTTTATTTTTGTTCATAGTTATACTCCTAGTTGGCTCATTCCAAGGCAGATGGGGCATGGTGGGCGGGCCTGGGGTGAGGACAGTTGTTTACATCATGGTGGGCTGGAAGCAGAAATGGGAAGAGCCAAGGAGGGAGATACACCTGTCCAGACCATGCCTCTAGTGAGCTGTCTCTTCTGATAAGATCCCACATCCCAAGTCACACTCAGTGGCTGAACTCACTAGTGGGTGGATCCACCAATGAATACTGGCTCAATCACCTTTCAAGACCCTCACCTCTGAGTACATAAAAGTTCTGAGGGACATTCCAGAACTAAACCAACAGGCCTAGTTCATGGTCACTGGGAATAAATTAGTTGGTTTTATACAGCAAGTTCTCACAAGAGTGGGTTGTTATAGAGCAAGGCCATTCCATGGGTTTGGCATCTTTTGCATGCTACCATTGGCTGTCTTTCTTTGTCACGTGACACAACCAAAACAGGATTGCTTGATCTTGGACTTTCACTCTTCTAAACTGTAAGTTAAATGAGTCTCTCTCTCTCTCTCTCTCTCTCTTGAAGTACCTACTCTAAGGTATTTTGCCACTGCAATAAAAATAGATTAAAAGCTGGGTGTGGTGGCATGTCTGTAATTCCAGCACTTGGCAGGCTGAGGCAGGAGAATCAACATGAGTTTGAGGTCAGCCTGGGCTACAGAGTGAACTCAAGTCCATCTTGAACTACATAGGGAGATTCTATATCAAAATAAATAAATAAATAAATAATTTAGTTTTTAATCTAGGGCTCTCTTTTCAAATCACATAATGGTTCAATTCTATCCTACAGATAGCGGGTGATCTTAATAGTGACTATGAAATGTGTGAATAAGAGAAATGAACATGCTTTAAACATAATAGTTTACTTTAATAGAGGTTTATGATTGTAAAACAGCTGAAAATGGTCATTCTAAGTATTACTGCTAAGTACAAAAATGTATAGCTCAACATCCCTCAATTCTGTCAGCACTGTCTAAAATATGAATCAACTACTCAGAAAAATTAATTGAACAATGGGAGTCTGATATTCCCATGCTTTAGTCATTAATGTATTTTGTATGTTTTGTTTTTAAAAAATCTGAAAAAGGCAGGCCTACTCATCTCTCCCTCCTTTCCTGCAACCACTGTTATACTATTGCAATTTCCACAATGCCAGCTAGACACAGGTATAACAGGTATAGCTTTCTCAGATTGGTTTCTTTCACTTGGTAATAGGCTTTATTTTATTTTGGAAGAACCAGGGATTGAACTCAGACGCTTACACTTGCCAGGGAAGCACTTATTCCACTGAGCCATCTCCCCGGTCTCTGGCATTTAACTTTTTTCTGTGTCTTTTTATGGTTTTATAGCTGACTTCCTTTTGGTGCTGAATATTACTACATTACAGGCATGTACCACTGTCTTTCTGTACACCTATTAAAGATGTCTGCTTTGATTCCAAGTTTTGGCAATTATGAATAAAACTGCTATAAATATACATGTGGAGATACTTGTGTGGATGTTTCTTGGGTAAATACCAAGAAACACAATTATTAGATTGTAGGTCAAAGTGCTTTTACTTTCTACGAAGCTGCAAGTTGCCTTCCAAAGTTGCTGTATTCATTCTGTATCCCCACCAACAAAGAAGGACAGTTCCTTTACAGGTAATGTTAATGGGGACTATTTTGATTATTCTAAAAGGTGTTTGATGGCATCTTGTTTTAACCTGCATTTCTGTGATGACATTTCATATGGAATATTTTTGGTTTATTTGCCATTTATTATCTTTTCTCATACAGTACTTGCTAAGTACTTGTATTCTTTTGTCAATACTGTACTGTCCTGATTATCACAGCCTTACAATAAATCTTTTGCTTCTTCTTTCAAAACATGTACTTATTTTTGACAGTGCTGGGGACTGAACCCAGAGAACGCTCAACTGCATGCAGACTTTCCTCCACTTTTGAGTCAAGGTCTTGCTAAGCTGCACATATTGGCTCTACCCTGTGGTCCCTCTGCCTATCAGCCTCCTAAGTAACTGAGATTATAGGGGTCAGCCATCATACCCAGCTACAACAAACCTAAACATGGTAGTGTTGCTCTCCCAACTTTGTTCTTCAACATTATGTTGTATATTCTGGGTCTTCTGCCCTGACACATAAATTTTAGAATTTATTTCTCAATGTCCACAAAATAACTTGCTGGGGTATTTTGGTTTTTGTATATTGGCACTTTTTATATTGATACTTAATAATTAATATCTTATTAGTTTTTTGTGTATACTTGCATCAAGTAACATTTTTATATATTAGTGTTTAATAACGTTAGTATTTAATCTATTACTAACTAATTTTTTTGTTTTTTAAAATGTAACTTACTGGGATTTGACTGGGATTACACTAAACCTACAAACTTGTTTGATTTATTTATTTATTTATTTATTTATTTATTTATTTATTTATTTTTGGCAGAACTGGGGATTGAACTCAGGCCCTTGTGCTTGCCAAGCAAACACTTATTCTATTGAGCTATCTCCCTGGCCCCAAAATCAGTAGCCAAGTCCTAGAAAACTTTTTTTTTTCAGTATTGGGGATCAAATTCGGGATCTGATACTTGTCAGACAGGCACTTATGCCATTGAGCTATCTCCCAGCCCCTAAACTATAAACTAAGGTAAGCAAAACTGACAAGTTGGCAATACCAAATCTTCCTACCCATATATATGAAATATTTCTCCATTTATTTAGCTTTTTAGCATCTGTAACCTAAGTTGTTTTCTTCATATACATCTTATACATATTGACTAGATTTATACATAAGTGTTTCATTTTGGGGGAATTCAGAGTAAATGGTACTGTTTTTTTCACTCATAAATTGCAAGTATGTGGAAAAGCAATTGACTTTTGTATATTTAGATGGTATCTTAATTGCCTATAATCACAGCACTGAAGAGGCTGAGGCAGGAGGACCCCATATGCAAGACCAGCCTGAACTACATAGCAAAACCTTGCCTAAAAAAAAAAATCTTAAACCAAACAACCACCACCTCCCAACACTGTATCTTAATCCTTCCCATAATTACTTATTAGTTCCACAAGTTTGTCAGTTCCTCTTCTCTACAGATGACTAGATTATCTGCAAGCAAAGATAGTTTTCTTTTTTCCTTCTTGATACCAGGAGTTGAACTCATGACCTCACATTTGCTAGGCAGGCACTGTACCACAGAGCTATATTCCCAGCCCCCGAAGACAGTTTTGCTCCTTCCTTTTATCTTATTGCCTTATTCAAGACTTTGAGTACAATGTTAAAAAGCAGTGGTGGGCTGGGGATATAGCTTGTTGCTAGTGTATCTGCTTAGCTTGTATCAGGCCCTGGGTTTGATTCCCAGCACCAAATAAAACTCCAATAACTAGCGGTGAAGGGACATCCTTGTCTAGTTAGAACTTGGAAAATTTTGAGCTTCTCATAGTTGGTAAGGATAGAGTATTTACATTTCTCATAGACAATGGAGTCACCTACTGTTACTACTTGGAGTTGATACCAGGAAACGCAGTAAGCACTACCCCCTGATAAAGTACTTGTAAGTACTTTTATTATTTTAATCTAAAGTTTGATGAAATGGGTAATGTGAGAGGACTACCTCAGAAAAGATTTCACCTTTGCTTTCCCTTAAGTTGGAGTAGTGACTGTTTGGCTCAAGGTTTCTGTAAGCTCATTTTAATTCCATGTCTGCTGAGTACTAACAATTCCACAATTATTTTCATAAAACTACTCATAAGAATTGTCAGCTTTCTCTGGAAGTACTAGGAAAAATAAAGGAATTTATAGCTAACCTATAAACTCAAATAAGTTACTTTAATACTCTTACAATACTAAAAGGAATCCACTGAGACTTACTTCAGTCTAATTATAGCAATATGTAAAGTCAAGAAAGATTTTGAGATATTCTAGATTGTGACTCTATGGTGCCCTAAAAATGCTCACCTAAATTTCATTTATTCTCAAATTTTATTGTATTTTCTAGTTCAAATTAAAATAACAATAGAATGTGTAAACTGTATTAGCCAGCCAGAACTAAATTAAGTTACAGTAAAGACCTCTGTAAACTGGACCATCCTGATATGAAGAGACCCCTAACCCTGCTTTAAATACTTCCAGTTTTCTTAAATTTCTTAAAGCCAATTACATATCAGGTAAGGGCTCAAACAGCCTAAGGGTAGAGTGGAGTGTGAGGAGCAGTTTTTCAGAAGAGGGGTGGGCAGCAAAAAGTTTCTAAAAACTTATATCCATTTAAAACCATTTTTGAGACCATTCTCCTTTAATCCTAAACTGACACTTATGTTTTGGCTTCACAAGTTTGGTGTGCAGGGTTCTCAAGTTTTCTTTCTGCTTGGTCTACAGATCAGTTTTCTCATGTGACAAATGAAGCCCTGGACTGCCTGATTTCTAAATTCTGTTCCAACTCTAATATTCCATAAATTTGGGAAATACTTATTTTACTGTAACTTTTTACCTGGATAATGAATGTAAATGCTTCAAGATCTCCTAGAAATTCAGACATTAACAATAACTTAGGATAGGGCGCCTTATTAATGAGAACATTCACTGTAAACATCTTACTAACCTTAAACTTGTAAGCATGCTAGTGATGAACAGATAAACACTATGTGATACTAGCTCTACCTAATAAAAGTATGTATGTGTCCTCACTCACCTCTCCTCCAAAATACACATTAAAATTAATCTCTTGGATAAATCTGTACAGGTGTTCTCAGTCCAAAAATATACTTACTACTTCACCCCTGTTTGAGCATGCTAATTATTATTTTTTCCTTCTAATTTGTTTTTTACTAAGAATCCAAAAAGAAAGAGAGGTGAGGACAGCAAAGGACCTTCTTTAATTTTGTTACTACAAATGAGAATAGTTTCTATATTGGCAATCCAGGCAGTTCTTGATTCAAAGTCCTTACCAACCAGAAAAGAGGTGTTCTCACCAACTGCCTTCTCTATAAAAAAGTACGCATAGAATATAATGAAGATAAAAAAAAAGGGTTGCTAAAAAGGCAGTGCCATAAATCCAGTAGATTAACCAAGTAATATTAATTACAACATAAAGATCAGCTAAATGCCTTTGTGCTGCACCACTGAACAGTTGCCAGAGCATGAGAGCTAAGTAGGTTGACCAAGCACACAAAGCTAGGAGGCCACAGGGCTAGGATTGAACCCACTGCTCATACCCATTAGCAACACCATTGTCACAACTAATGAAACCAAGTCATTACTTATTATTTAACACTGACATCATATTTAATAATGTAATTAGTGGTAGAGCTCTTGCCTAGCATGTTCCAGGACCTAGCTTAGATCCTAATGTGCCAGTTCTCTGCTGGGGTCTCTCTGCCTCTCTATATTCTTCCCATGTAATACAACTCTTATGTAATAAATAGCAGAATTTTTATACTTTTAAGGCATAATTTGATCTTAATTATATAATGTTATACTTGGCTGTGCCTATTAGGAAGGCTGACTGTACAAAAAGGAGATATTAGTGAAAAACTAAAGAATGTAATGTTCAAAGCAGTACAGAAATTTAACTGTAAAGAACTAAGAATATATCCTAGGATTCTTATTATTTACATTTTCACTGCTTTAATCTGATAAATTACTATGCCCCACAGTACTAAGCATCTAGTTTAATGAGTCCTATTTAAGGATTGAAATTTGAAGCTACTATCTCCAAGATTACTACTATACAACAAACTCAATTTTTGTTACCCTATTGCTTTGTAAAATTAGAAGTAAAATTTGGGATTTAGAAAATCCTTTTAATTGCTGAAATCAAGTTGCCTTTATACATTGCTCTGGACGGCTATAGCAGCACTTATTTCTCTGCACCTGTCATCGCTTCACCTCATCAACACATTACTAACTAATGAAACGAAAAATAAAAAAGAAACACAGGCCTACAGTGAACTAGCTTTAAAGGTCATATCAAGCAAAACTAAAAATATGCACCTAAACAACTTTAAATTGTCTCAAAGTTACTAAAGTAAAATCAGGCACCTCAAGACTAGAAGTGAAAATATATTACAGGACAGTACAGTTAACTGTTTCAAAGGAATGCCCATTGTATTCGAAGGAAGGAAAGAGTCTATGGAAAATAACTAGTGAAAAAAAGGTACGCTTTTGGAAACATCCATTTGCTTTGGTTGAAAAGAATTCTCCTAAATAAAAGTCAGCTAAACCGTATTCTTTCTTGCGCTCACAGTCCTTAAAATGGGAAGACGGAAAAAATATCTCGTTACAGCACATTCTATTTTCGCACTACGAAAGCAAGCTCCGGACTCAGGTTCGAGGCTGGTCTGCCACGTGCCCACGCCCGCGCAGCTCCGCAGCCCTTTCCCTGTCCCAGGCTGGGTGCTGCAGCAGGACACCTGCTTTCAGGTGCCGGGGTGGAGCCTGCGCCCAAGGCCACCAGTTCTAGGCATTTGGCCAAAAGGTCACCCAGGGTCACTCAGAGGGAGGGGCGTCCCCACTGTCACCCCGTCCCAGTCAGCGTCCGTTTCCTGTGTTACCAAGAGAAAGGGGCATCCCTACGGCTACTCAACCTAGGAGAGGTGACTCCTCCGTCAACAAATGGAAAGAGCGCTCCAATGTCTCCTGGCAGAGGAATGTCCCCAATGTCCCCCTGCTCGAAAAGGTTGTCCCCCTAAGTCACCGAAGGGGAGGTGCACCCCAATATCACCGAGGGGAAAGGAGTCTATTGTCACCCTGCCTCAAAGCAGCATCCCCAGTCACCGAACGGAAGTGGCATCCTGCTGTCACTCGACCCTGGAGGGCATCCTGTTACCAGGTGAAGGGGACATCTTCCCTGTCACCCCGGCTCCCACCGCGCCCTCCGGCCCGCACAGCGGGTACCCTCCCGCGTTCCACCTCCACCTCTGCCAGGGGTTCACCTCACCTCATAAGGTAGTCCCGGAAGTCCTTGCTCCGGACATAGTCCGCGGCTTTCCGAACCAGAGCGCTAGCCATGTTAGTGTCGAGTCCAGGCCGCGCCTACACCCCGCGCCTCAGCCGCTCCTGGGAGCCCAATGACACTCCACTTACCCAGCTTCGGCCGAGAGCTCTCCAGCCCCGCGGGCCCGCCTCACGACAGTTGACCACGCCTTACGTCCGAGACACGCCGCAGCTCTTGACCTATGGCAGGACGAAAGACGGGCGCTAGCAGCGCGGATTGGTTGGTGCGGGCAGCACACCTCCTTCCCGCCCCCAGTGGCGTGCGAGGGGCGGGGTTGTGTCGTAAAACTGCCGGGCCCAGCCTAGGATTGGTGGCTGTTGCTGGGTCCTGCGGCGCACTCGGAGGTGCAAAGGTGCCAACCCCCGCAGTCTGGGCTGAGAGCTGCCGGGAGGCGGGGGCCGGCGGGCGGGCCGACGGGTGGCACGTTCGAGCGCCGCCCATCGCCCAGTGTCTTTGACCTTCTTGGCAAGAGCACTTTAGTGGGTGGCTCGTCCATGCTTCTTCTGAGAGCTGAGTCGACCTGAGGGTGGAACGCATCTGCCGCGGTGCCCGCCAAGCCGGAGCTGTACATCGCAGCCCAGACTGATCTTCCTAGGGTCGTGGAGGATCCCAGGCAACCAGCGATCAGCACAGGAGGAAGTGAGCCAGGAGCCGGTTAGGAACAAATTTAGTAATAGCACAAAGCCATAGTCGCAAGAAGTGTGACAGCCTACATGCTGAAAAGAAACACGTCAGTCCTGCCTGCATACTGAAAGAAAAACCATTAGCAAGGGTACCTACCGTGTCAAGAGCTTGAAAAGGTTGGGACTCAAAGAATCATACCCCTGCCTTGATGTAGAGGAAAAACAAAACAAAAGACCTTAAAGACATTTATCGTCTTGTCGCAAGGGCAGGAAAAGCCTGTCTGGAAATTCCCTTTTCTAAACCTCAAAAGGTCAGACTGCAAAAGAGTATACAATTCCTCTCTGTCCTCACCCTGGTCACTTATGATTATTTCAGAAAAAGAAGACATAACTATAATAACCACACAAGATAAAAATAAAAAATACAAAATACAAAAAAAAAAAAAAAAAAAAAAAAAAAAAAAAAAAAAAAAAAAAAAAAAAAAAAAAAAAAAAAAAAAAAAAAAAAAAAAAAAAAAAAAAAAAAAAAAAAAAAAAAAAAAAAAAAAAAAAGAAAAGAGAAAGACTTTCCTTACATGATGATGGCTATATTGGGCAAATTCAAGGATCAAAGACAATCGTATTCCAAGCTACACCGTGTCAAAAACCGTTTCCCCCTTTATTAGTTTCTGAATAATGTTAAATAGTTCGATGGTCGCACCCCTGTGATTTTCTCCTTTTGTATGTTAATACAGTTGTATGCTGAACTCGGGTGTGGTGGCACATGTTTATACTAGTGGAAGCTGAGGCAAAAGGATCGCAGATTCCACTCAGCCTGGGAATTGAGCAGTTTGTAAGATATTATCTCAAAGTGGGAATGTGAAGGACCTGGATTTAGTCCCAATACAAAAAAACAAAAAATGCTTGACCCACTTTAACAGTTTATTTCAGCAAATTTTGGGCGGGTAGAGGGAAAATTCCCCTTCTTACAAAAACCCAATTTTCAGATTATATGCCAAAGACAAGAAAAGATGGCTGGATGCAATGACACCCAGGCCTATAATTCTAGTGCCTGGGAAATTTAGGTAGGATTACAAGTTCAAGTCCTGTTTAGGCAATTTAGTGAGACGCTGATTAGAAAGGGCTGGGGATGTAGCTCAGTGTGAAGGCTGTGTCAATCCCTAGTATAGGGAGTGAGGAGAGGTAGGGCAGACTTGTATTTCAGTTTTCCATTTTTAGATATTACCCCCTGATGTAGAGTGAGTCCAAGCCTCTCACATGCCCATCAGAGTTCCAAAAGAAGTCACAGAACAGCAGGCTTACCTCAGGATTTTTCTGTTGATTGTTAGCATAGGATCATCAAGCTTGGATGGAGGCAGGAAGTCAGGGCATGGCGAGCTGTCTGGGCAAGTGGGTGTGAGCAGTCAATCCCAGAGCTCCAGGTCATGTGCAGAAAATCAGTTAAAAGACCTACATCTGGGACTAGCCCATTTTTTTAAAGAATCTTCAATTCTTAAAAATGCAAGTAAGTTTTTGGTTGACAGCCTAGATCTGACATCTGTTTGAGGATAAAACATGGCCACCGTTAAGTTGGTAGCCACTATAATCGTGGTGAGTCTGTGGCATGTGGTTATTGTGTTACCGTTTGAAGACAAATGATGTTAATGGAGAGTTATTTTTTTCTAAACTAAAACTTCAATATTCAGATTTACTTGCAGTTTTGGCACTTTGCAACAAATACATAGGTTTTCAGCTCTCTAAAAGGTGTGCCATTACTGCACTATGAGTGTCTTTTTTTTTCTTAGAGGGACTAGTTCTTTATTTCAGAAAGACACTCATCAATATTCAGTATCAAAACAGTTGCGCTACTGGTACTTCTTTTTCCTGACTGGTCCTGGAGACCACAGCAAAGGAGCGTATACTTTAAGCCAATAAGCTGCAGGATGTGCACCTAACAGACCTCATAGAAACCTCACCTAAAGTGGGGATTGGGTGGGGAAAAAACTTCAAAAGATCAGCACACTGCCAGCCCACAGCCCTGCAAAAACTCTTCACAGCCAGATGGGGCAGCCATGCACTGCAACCCTAAAGAAGCAAAATTTCAAAATAATATAAAATTTTAAAAGTTTTCTATATAAGCTCTTCAAGATTTCTCCAGCACTGACTCTGATACAAAGTACAATGAGATGGTACTGTTAGAGACAGCAGCTTCAGACCCAGAAAAGGATGAGATGAATTTCTTATGGCTGAATAAGTGGCAAAAACATTATTTTTCTTTCAAAGAGGCAGGAAAGCAATTAAGGGGTCACCTCTTCAGTAAGGAATGGAAACATAATCTGTTCATGAGCAGTTGGAGAAGGGGTAGAAATAGGACAAAAATTTGGTGTCATGGCTGAGGATATGGCTCAATGGTAGAGCTGTTGCCTAATACACATGTGTCCCTATGGCTCAATGGTAGAGCTGTTGCCTAATACACATGTGTCCCTCTGTGGGTTTAATCACAGCATCACCAAAAAAAAAAAAAAAAAAAAAAAAAAAAAAAAAAAAAAAAAAAAAAAAAAAAAAAAAAAAAAAAAAAAAAAAAAAAAAAAAAAAAAAAAAAAAAAAAAAAAGTCTCTGTCTAGCCATTATCATATCTTGCTCACTTCTGATGAGAAAAGTAACAAATAAAAATAAAGTTGTCCAAAGACATGTTGAAACTCAAAACCTGAGTAGCATGGTTTTGGTTTTCGGCTAACTCCTCCTGGAATCCCTTTTCTGGCTTAGCTGGTACTTGGTACAGAGCTGCAAGGTCTCCACGGTGGAGTCTTTCCCTGGACTCTGTTTGACTCTTGGTAAGGCATGCCATACTTATTTTCTTCCTCTATGGAGAGAGCACTATGCATTAGGCTGAAAAGTTACCTTCCAGAGTGAGAATGCAGCTTCGGAGCTATGCAATTCAAATGGTTTGTTACAACTAAAAGTTATTACAAATGTGTATATCACAACATGCTTTTAAAGACACTTTGCATTGTGCTCACATTCCCTTAAATGTTCCCAAAGGTGCTCAGTCTCTAGCCCAGCTGGAATCTCTGGGAAGAGGCAGAGACAGTTTGATGAAAAAGACATGGAGGTGGGGGTAGCAGGTGGGGACAGGATGTAGAGAGGAGAAAGCAGCCTTCCAGTTAAGAGCAGCCCTCAGTTTTGAGGTCAGCTTCGGGCAGGCTGGTCTCAGGTGGTGTGTTGGGGTCAAAGGGAGGAGCTGTGGTAGGGCAGGACCGGGGAGCTTTGTATCTCATTCAGGTCCAGCAGTCTGGTCCAGCATCCTCTGTGCACAGAGATGCTCCTCTTTGGTGCATTTCAGTTTATCTTCCAAGTCATCAATTGTCTTTTCCAGTTTGGCTACTGATTTCTCAGCAAACTCAGCATGGGTCTCTGCCTCCTTGAGTTTATCAGTAAGAATCTTTATTTCTTCCTCAGATTTGTCTTCTTTTTGCAAGTACTTCTCTTCAGCAGCACTCAGACACTTCAGGTTCTGGTCCACCAGTTTGATCTGCTCATCCATCTCCCAGCCACGGGACTCTGCCAGCTCAGTTCATTCCTCTGTTCATTCCAAATCTCCTTCAATAATCACCAGCTTATGTTGCAGGATACTAATCAGCTTCTCTTTGTTAACAACCTAAGTTCAGAGATCAAAAATTGGAGAAATAGAAGGGCCGCCAGTTCAGCCAACATTTTGGCCCTATCCTTTCAAGGTCAGCGAAGACTCAGGACATAGTACAACCTGTACTGTAACATGATGGAACTCAGTTGTGCCCTAAACTTTCTGATCAAGGAGATCATGGAGACACAGAGGAATGTGATCAATGATCTATAGTGTGCCTAAGGACAGTCACATGGAGGGAAAACTTTCTCTCAGGCTTCCACAGAGAGCAAACTGGTCAAGCAATGGCTGTGACTCATCCACATGGCTGACACTGACAAAGGATTTACAGAGTGAGGTACAGGGTTACAGGATAAACCCTGAGGAGACTTGACTGACCTCATCAGATACAAAAGTTATGTTTTTTGTTACATAGGTCTTGCTTTACTTTGGTCTTAACCATCCAGCAGGAAAGTATAAAAATGAGGTATATAAAATTAGACCATAATAATAAGCTAAGCTGTAAATGGCTCTAGTCAACAACTTCTTCAGATAACCAACTACTATTGTGGACTGCAGCCCTTCCTTTTCTCTAATTTTTGATCTGCAAACTTAGGCTGTTAGCCCTCCAGAAGAGAAGCTTATGCAGTTCAGTTTACCCTAACTATCTGTCTAAGTATTAAACATCTTAGGCATAACATGGACCAAGTATTTTCCATCAAGTATCGATGTTAAACCTATATAATACAAAGAAAAAAAATTTTAAAAATATGAATAAACACTGACATATTTTTACACAGAAAATTAGCAATCTAATCATATATAGCATTGTAGCAGGAAGCAACTATTTTTCTTTTCTTCTGCCCAAATCCTCTGAGTATGAGTCCCATAGGTTATTCAGCATACTGTCTTCATCTCTTCATCTGGAGGGGCAGACGGAGTGTTTGGTTGTTTGTCTGGCAAGGTTGTTATGATGACAAAGTCAATTTTCCTGGCAGTGCACACTGGCCTGTGCAAGTGCTTTATTATATTTATAAATAGACACATTTTTCTGGGTCATTGCCCAGCATTCTTTGGCTTAGCCCTGGCCTCTATTTTGCCTCAGTGGTGTATCACACATTAATTTGGTTGATTCATAACTGAAAGCATGTAGAAAATGAGTGAGCTAAGAAACAATGTCAGTAAATTCAAAGCCCAAGGTGCCATTTCAAATACAACTTACTTTACCTGGCATGTGAGGCCCTGGCTTCTCGACCCAGCACTGTATAAACAAAACCAGCCCATCCCCAGGACCCAAGTGCACATGGGTAGCAACATTTTAGTCACTTTGTCTCTGCCTGTCCTGCCTCTGATGAGTCCATTGTGCCTGCTTGGGGCAGGGTAAACCCTTTCAGATGAGTGGCTCCTGCCTCTAATTTACCCAGTAGAGATTATTAAACTAACCTGTTGGGCTTTGTCCTTCAGTAACATATTGCCCACAAGGGCTCTTGCTCAGCATCCTCATTACAAGTTTAAGGCTCTCATCTTGTGGACAGAGACGTTACAAAGAAACGGTCTCAAGGGCAGGAAAACTCAGCAACTTGCCATGAATAACTGGTAGAGGGAGAAAGAAAATAGATACACCACTAGCTCCTAGTCCCTGTGGCAGGGCTGGGCAGCAGTCAGTAGATTCTAAAAGCCCCCTTAGAAAGATGGGGAGGAGATGGATCATGGCAGGATATGAACTATAGGTGATCTTTTGTGGAGAGACATTGAGTTACTTTTAATTATTTAAATTGTACTATAAGCCTTTGTGGGCTTCCATGGATACCCCTAGGAGGACATAAAGTGAGAAAGGAGAGAAGATATGGGATCTTATTTATGTCCCTGAGGTCAGGCCACATGAGATTCCCATCTTATGCTGAGTTACACTGCTCGCACAGCCTGCCCCCAACCATGGTCACATGTGGGCAGCCCAGCCCATTTCCCAGAGCCAGAGCTGCCCAGGGAGTAGCTCTGCTCTGTTACCCCAGGATTGGGGCCAGCTGCTATTGGCAGCTCTGCCTGTTACATCTGATTGGAACTGTCCAGGGGAACAGCACTACTCTATTAACCTGAGTAGGGATTGCCAGCGGTGCAGCTCCATTCTGTTTTCTGTCACTGACTACCCTGGGCATCCCTGCTAGTCATGAAGATATATTTTGCTCTGCCCAGAACAAGCATCCTTGTTCCTGGTACATAGCTACACCAACATTCATCAACAGATGTTAAAATCAGGAAAAATTGTATGCAGTAGCTAGGCTTTACAAAAAAAAAAAAAGAAAGAAAAAAAAAAAACTACCCCCAAAATCTTTCTCTCTAGGGACCTATAATACAAGGAGACCATGGGTTTAAAAAGTCCAGAGAGGTCACTAAAAAACTATGAATTCCATACCATTTCAGATAGGGAAATAAATCTTGGGCCAAAAACCATCATAAGAGTACCAGAACAAAGTCAGATGGAGGGCAAAGCAAGGTAGAATTAAAAAAGGAAACATGAGAAGGTCCAGAAAAAAATACCTCTAGGTATGGCTTGACAGGCAGCCTTAGGATCCAGAAAGGTTCCGGTAGACACCTGAGTAGTAAGTGATATATTTCCTGTGGGCCTGTGACCTTTCCTACATGCTGGGAAAACTCAGAAATCATGCATTTCCCCTCCTCGTTCCCATGTTGGGGGATGTGCTAGGACCTGTCCCCGGTTATAAAACAAAATCTCCTAACCAGGGGTGGTGGTGCACAACTGTAATCCCAGCACTCAGAAGACTAAGGCAGGAGAATCTGTGAGTTTGAGGCACACCTGGGCTGTAAAGTGAGCTCAAGACCAGCCTGGACTCCATAGTGAGACCCTGTCTCAAAAAGGCAACCACTCAGTCAGTTTCCTAATCCAAGCATGGTGGTACATGCCTTTAATCCCAGAACTTGACAGGCTGAGGCAGGAGGACTGTTGTGGAGTTTGAGACTAACCTGGACTACAAAGTGAGCTCGAGGCCAGCCTGAATTGCACAGGGAGACCCTGTCTCAAAAAAAATTTTTTCCCCTGAGTTCCCATCACTGATTAATCCCCCTCTCTGTCCTGTTTTCCAGCTCCCTGCCTCTTCCTGATAACTTATCAGAAAAAAATTAAAGGAGTTGAGATTTCTGACAAATGAAATCCTGAATTGAAGATATAGGACAAGAAGGGAATTGAGGCTTTCTTAAGGGAGAGATGAAGTGGTGGGAGCAGAAAAAAGCCAAGAGTTTGTTTGTTTGTTCGTTTGTTTATTTTGAAGAACCAGGGATTGAACTCAGACCCTTGTGCTTGCCAGGGAAGCACTTATTCTACTGAGCTATCTCCCCGACCCCTGGTGGGAGAAGAAAGAAAATCAGCAGGCTCTTTCTTGGTTGAGTCCATAGATTTCCCCAGGTTTTGATAATAGCAGCTATCACTTGCATGACTGATTGAATTGGCATAGCTTAGGAAATATTCTCTGCTATCCACAAAAGGGAAGCCATGGCATTGGGCACACAAGCTTATGCCTGGGGGTGGGTGGAGATCAAAAGAGAAGTTTAGAGCATCTCTTATTCAAAGATTTTAGGACCCAAAAAATGCACATTGTTAAAGAGATTTCTGCCTTTCTGTACCACCCCGAGACAAACCTTTTCCATGGTGTCTTAGGACTGGGTTTCCCACTCCAGCTTCACAAGAAACATTGCTGGAGACACTGGTCTATCCTTGTGTGTCTCCCAGGGCAAGAAAGTTCCATATGATCCATGAAGAGGGTATATTGAACTGAGGGTGTACCTAAGGAGGCCACTGCGCCTCAAAGAGAACAGGGCATGGAGTATCTCATTTAAGTCAAATCCCAGACATTTGACTTCTACTTGCAGATCTGTGCCTTTTTTCTTTTATTATTTTTTTCCTGTTCTCACCAATTTACTTTTCTTTTTTTATGAGCAAAATATATTTATTGGAGGAAAGAAAGCTCCTGAAAGCTCCTGTTGAAAGAGGGACAGAAATACAAAAGGAAACGTACAACAACTAAAATTAATTGAGTCAGATAAGTCAAAGTGAATGGCATATGCTGCAGGATACTAATCAGCTTTTCTTCTGGATGGTTAACAACTTAAGATCACAAGTCAGAGTTGGAGAAATAGAAGAGCCACAAGGCCAGCCAACATTTTGGCCCTAGCCTCTCAAGGTCAGCGAAGACTCAGGACATAGGAGAGTCTGTACTGCAACATCATGAAACTCAGGGGAGCTCCAGATTTTCTGAACAAGGAGATTGTGGAGCCACAGAGGAAAGAGATTGAAGTTCTAAAGTGTGCCTGGGGAGAGTCACATGAAGAGAAAACTTTCTCTCAGGCTCTCACAGAGAGCAAACTGGTCAAGCATTGACTCATCCACATGGATGACACAGACAAAGGAACTACAGAATAATGTGCAGGACTACAAGATAAACCCTGAGAGGACTTCACTGACCACATAGGAAATATAAAGTTCATGTGTTGGTATATAAGTCTTGATCTATCTAGGTCTTTACCATCCAGCAGAAAAGTATAAAAATGAAGTATACATCGTGGGGCCATAATATTAAGCTGAGCTGTAAATGGCTATGGTCGACAACTTCTTTGAATAACTCACTATCATTGTAGAATGCTGGACTGTGTTGGATTGTGGTGTCGAGTTCAAGCACCTAAGTTAGTTGAATGTCAATGGAGTGCCCACCTTTGACAGGTGTAGACAAAGGAAAGGTTGTAGAAAGAAAAAATCATGATGTGTGTGTATAGACAGTACAGTTGGGATAGATAACGCTGTGCTTCTACATAATTCTATGAGAGGCAAGATCTGCACTAATGGTGGTTGGACAGGATATTATGTTGGCTTCTAGTACTACGGTCATCCACTAGGAAAATAATTATTGAATTTTTGATATAATTCATGTATAAAAAATAAGATAAGTATGCAGCTACACTCTTAATTCACTGATAAGAGATATCTGCTAAAATAATATCTGTAAATAATGTATGTACCTTGTACAATACCAAAACATTATGAAAACAGTTTGCAATGTATTAATTTATCGAATCTGTATTGTTAAGGTGTCTTGAAACTGCCTGATTGACATTTGTAGTTCAATAAAATAAAATAAAATAAAAATAAATAAGTAAATTTGGACCTCTGTTGTGGGCACAATATCATCACCATTGGAAGTGCTGGCAAGCATTCAGAACATCTGTTTCATATTCTGATTCTTTTAAACCGGTATCCCTATGGAGTTCAAAAGGGTACTGTGAGGCATCTGGACTTTTAGTGAGTCAAGCCAAGAAGGGAAGACAAAGTTTGAATATCTAAGATTATTATCATCAAAGCTGAAAATAAAATTTAAATAATGAAAAAAAAAAAAGAAAGAGGGACAGGAGGGGGGCCCCCGAGCGGATGGTCCCTGGGGAAGCTGTCTCTCTCTCTTTTTTTTAGGTATAATATGGATGTATATATTTTCCATCAAGTACTGAGATACTAAACTGTAAGTCCATACAGAATATGAAGAAGAAATTTTTTAAAAATAGGAATGAACATTTACATATATTGACATAGATATTTAGAAATCCATCCATTTACAGCATAGTAGCATTGTAGCATGACTGTCTTGTGACTTTTTTTGTCTTTTTTTTTTTCATTTACTACCCTTTAAAAAATAGCAGTGTAGTAATAGCTGGTATGTCATGACAAGAAGTACATATTTAGAAGATCAGAATGGCAGGCCTTTGGAGTGTGGCCCTTCTTTATACTTTGTTAAATTCAGTGTAGTTGCTTGGTTCACAGGTATCAGATTATATAATTAGTCAGGGTGAGAATCTTACCAGTTAACTGCTAGTTTAAAAAATTTCCTGATGTTTCTCAGGATCATTATCTTACTCATCTAGTGTGTATAAGTGAATGGTCTTGCCTCTGCCATGTTTCTCCTTGCCCTCTCCTCACTGTCCAATCCTCAAGTTTTCACTTTCCTTTTAGTTGCATTGTACTTTTCTATTTGAAATTCTTCTTTTGAGTTATACTAGGGAGACTATACAATATTTGCACATGTGGGTCTGGTTTATTTTGCTTATAAGTATGTCTTCAAATGGCCTCCGCTTAAATATGAAGTCTTCGATTTTATCATTCTTTATAGTTGAATAATACTCCATTGTATAAAAATACCACATCTCTTTCAACATCACATCTTCCTCATGTGATGGGCATCTTGGTTGTTTCCAAGATTTGGCTATCACAAATTGTGCTGCTATAAACATAGGTACACATATATCACTATGATAAGATGTTCTCAGTTCCTCTGGGAAAATTCCTAGTAGGGTGGATAGCTGGCTTGAATGGGATTTCCAGTCCTAGTTTCTTAAGGAGTCTCCACACTGATTTCCTTAATAGTTGCACCAGTCTACATTCCCACCAGCAGTGGAGAAGGGTTCCCTTTTCCCCACAAGCTCTCCAACATTTGCTGTTGGTTGATTTCCTTATGATAGCCATTTTTTCTGGAGTGAGATGGTATCTCAGTGCTGTTTTAATTTGCATTTCATGGTTGGCTAATGATGTGGAGCATTTTTTCATATACTTATTCTCTTCTTTAATTTCATCCTCTGAGAAATGTGTTCATCTTGGGTGCTCATTTCTGGACTGAGTCTTTAAATTTAGGGGCCCTGATATTTTTTAGTTATTTATAAATTCTAGAGAGCAGACTGTTGTCTGAGTTCTTATGAGTTAGGAATTTTTTTCAGAATTTGTGGGTTGGGGCTGGGGAGACAGCTCAGCGATATAAGTGCCTGCCTGGCAAGCACAAGGACCAGAGTTCAATCGTCAGTACCACATGCTGTGCTGGCCTGTGAACCCAGGATGTGGTGTGCTGTGCCATGCTGTGCTGGCCACTGAAACCAGTACCAAAAAGAAAATAGTCATAAATAAAGTGTTGTTTTAAAAAAAAATTGTGGGTTGTCTTTTCACTTTGATGGTAATTTCTTTTCACGTGCAAAAACTTCTCAATAACAGATGGTCCCAGTTGTTAATTCTTTCAAGTGTTTCCCATGCAGAGGTTGAGATACTTCAGGGTGACCCTGGATGTATGGTTGAATTTCTACAAGCCTCACATGGTACGGAGCACTGTCTGATGCAAGTGGAGGTAGCCCCAGGATGGTTTCATAGTCAGAGGCAGGTCGTTGATGGCCCAAACCCAAAGACTCAAAGAGTCTTGAGAACTTTTGAGTTGGTTTTTATCTGCATGTGCCTATCAATTGCCATTTTCCTTCTCAGAGGACTGTAACAACAAACAAGAAACGTGATTGTGGAGCTAGAGGGACAGAGAAGCAGACTGTCCCAGAGAGAAGGTGATGGTGGCCCCTAACTTAGACATGGTATTTCTTTTCTTTTTTTTTTTTTTATTTTCTGTATTTAAGACTGTGTCTATAGGGTCTACAGGGTCTCACTATATAGATCAGACTTGTAGTGATTCACCTGTTTTCAGCCTCCCTAGTGCTGGGATTACAGGTGTGGACAGGTTATTTCTCTTCAGGGGTAGGACTGGGAACTCCAGAAAGTAGAGGAACCCATGTGTAATTTGATGTCCTCCCATGTAAGGTCATGGCTGGCAAGCATGGTGAGAGCCAAGAGTCCCAGTTACACTGTCGATGGTAATCTTTTTCTGACAGAGGACAGTAGTTTGGATGACTATAGAGTGTTTTAGTGTCTTCCAAGAAAGTCAAGGATTGGCTCCCGTATGGATGTGGACAATGAATTCCTGGTAACCCAGCTGAAGAAGGGGGCCCAGTCTGTTTACTCTGAGCCCATCAGATGGATGCATTTAGTACAGGGTCTATAGGGTTTCATTACATAGATTCGACTTACAGTGATTCTCCTGTTTTCATCCTCCCAAGCTCTGGGATTACAGAGGTGCATCACATCCAGTTTCATTCATTGTCCCAGCACACCCTGGGGGCGGGGCCAGTACAGCACTGGGGATTGAACCCTGGTCACTTGAGCAGGCACTTCAGTGCTTTAGTCCACTGAGCTCTCTGGCTGGCCCTAGTGTTTTCATCTTATCTAGGCTGAAGCTATTGAAAAATCCTTATCTTTTAGTCTGAACAGACATTCATTTTTTTTTCTAGTGTTCATATCTCTTGCATCTTTCATGCTGATCTTTGATTGGAGGGTATGGTCATCTATCAGACTGCATTTTCTTGTGGTAACCAGATGCTTCTTGTGCAATAAAAGCTGCATCTACCATCTGTAGATTTTCTAGGACCTCAGGATCAAATGGAGCATAGGCCCTGTAGGTTTTACAGAGTCTCTCGTAAAAGTCTAAGTCTTTTTATTGGGCTTCTGGGTAACAGTAGTAACGTTTGCCACACTGATGGGCTTTTTGATCCCCCCCTTGCCTTTGAGAAGCACTTGATGGTATCTGTGGATTGTTTTATTTCCCTCTGAGGTGGTCCCCTGGAAAGGCTGAGGCTATGCATCCATCACGGTTGAAGGAACAGAAACTTCTCCCTCCAGCCAGTTCTCAGGTTCTGTTAAAATTTGGAGCTCCTCTGTGCTGAACAGAATCAGAAGGAATGCTGACAGTCCTCCCAAGTGGACATTAGGTGATGCTGTGTGCCCAGGACAGGCATGTAAGGGGAGCTGTGAAGCAGAAGACTCCAGTAGGGAGGGCCTTGGTGACAGACTAGACTCTCTGGAGTGGGGTGGACAGAAGGGCTGGCAACAGATGGACTGGTGGCTGGAACGGGTCTGATTGGCTGACAGTTGAGGACCCAGGAAGGGGAGGGAGGAGAGTTGGCCTGGTGGAAGAGTAGGCCCAGGCAGCAGCTGTGGTCGTCAGTGAGGAATGATATCTGCCAAGGAGGAATCCTCAGAAAGAACGGAGTTTTTGTTCAAGGACTTGTTCAAGGACAGAGCCAGTTTGGTTTCATTTGAACTTTGTAATTACCACAAAAAAAAAAAAAAAAAAAAAAAAAAAAAACAACCTTTAAAAAAGTCTAGAATATTGAAGAATTTATAAGCTTTGACTAATTAGATCCCATTTTTGTGACCTACTCCCTGTGGTGTGTCTTTGAACAGTGATGCAACAGACAAAGGGTGGGGTTCCCTCAGAGAGAGACCATTCAGATGCCTGTCTAGCCATTTGCCTCTCAGCAATGTTGGGACCATCTATTTTGTTTTGCTTTTGTCTTTTTGAGACTATCTCACTATGCTGTTCAGGCTAGCCTTGAGCACACTTTTACCTCAGGCTGGTCTCAAACTCACAGCAATCCTCCTGCCTCAGCCTCCTGAGTGCTGGGATTCTAGGCATGTGCCATCATTCCCAGCTTTGTTTTTTTTAGAATGACAACCCAATTACATAATGGGCAAAGGCTATGAATAGACTTTTCTCCAAAGAAGATGTAAATGGCCCATAAACACAGAAAAAGATGGCAAACATCTTTAGATAACATGGAAATGACAGTCAAATCCACACTGAGATGTCCCTCCTTATGGTCCAGAGAACAGAGAAGACAGATGTCAGTGAGACAATGCAGAAGTAGGAAACTTGTACCCTGCTGGTGGAGATTTAGAACAATATCTGCTTTGTAAAACAGGTTGGCTATTCTTCAAATAACATAGAGTCGGCATATAACTCAGCAATCCTGATCTTATATACTCAAGAAATGAAAATGTATGTACACACAGAAAATTTGAATATCAATGCTCTTGACTGCGTTATGAATAAAGCCAAAAGTGAAACCAAACCAACTGATGAAGCAACTGATGAATAAAAATACAGAGTAGCCATACAATGCAGTATCACTGGACAGTGGAAAGAAATAAAGCCTGGGTTGTAGGTCATAGCACCAGTAGCTCTTGAAACATTATGCCCGGTGAAAGACCAGATACAGAAGACCACATATCACATGAGCTGTGAACATGAAGCACCCACGGCAGCAAAGCCACTGAGACATGAAGCAGGATGGTGGTGACCTGGGCCTGGGGTTGGCTGGGGGAGCTGGGAAGTCACGGTGGACGCAGGCCAGCTGTCCTTTTGGGGTGATGACAATGGTTTGATACTGACTGTGGTGACAGTTGCATAGTTCTGTGAGTACACTAAAAATACCAAGGAATTGTATATATGAAGTCCTGAGTTCTTAATCAGTTTGCTGATTATATGGTAAATTGTATGGTACGTGAGCTGTAGTACACTTGATTCTCGAAGGCTTCTACTTGTGAACAGTTTGGTTTGTGAGCAGAAGCATTTGGGAAATTTTGCTTTTCTTCTCAAAACTGTGCTTGGGTGATGAATATGGCCAAATCATCTTCCCCAGAGTGGTGGAATGGATTAAGTTCATGAGTCAAGGTACTTCACAGCCCAATTTGTCTTTTAATCTTTACCAGTCAAAGAAGACACAATTTAAAAAGGTACATAGGGACTGGGGAGATGGCTCAGTGGAATAAGCGCTTCCTTGGTAAGTGCAAGGGCCTGAGTTCAATCCCTGGTTCCACCAAAAAAAAAAAAAAAAAGTAAAAAGATACATAGAAGCAGTTTGTGGCATACATGTGTAATCTCAGCATTTGGGAGACTGCAGCAGAAGCAGGAGGATCACTTCAAGTTGTGAGTTCAAAACCAGTCTGAGCTATGTAGTGAGTCCCTGTCTCCAAAAATGTATCTAGAAAGCAAACCGATTAAGAACTCAGGACTTGTGTCATCTTCAGTTTGCACAAGGCACTTTTGAGAACCTAACACAAGCGGAACCCTAGCAGTGGAGGGTGAGGAGAACGCTACTTATAAACCTGAAGTTACTGATTCAGACAATTGTCAAGGGACACTAAAGCCCGTGAGTCAGCACAGAGTAAAGGGGAGGAGCAAGGCCTCTGGGAGGGACCTACTGAGGCTGCTCAGCCTTACGAGGCCAAGACACACTCTGGGCACCTCTTAGTCCCATGGGGTGTGTGGTGTCCGGCCAAATTCTTGCACCCAAATCTCACCAGGCCCTTGGCTCTATCCTACAGTTTGTAGAAAATCACCAGGAAGTAAGAAAAACCAGTTAAAACAAAATGTGAGCAAGGGATGGAACATAGCCAGAATGGCCCGCAGGGCAACCGAGCTGCCCTCCCCCCAGCGCTGGCATGCAGGCTGGGACTGAATCAGGGCTGTGTGAGGGCAGCGAGCTGTGCCGCTCCTAAGGGTCAGGGCTGACATTCCTGTAGCAAGAGAAAGGCTAATGAAAGAGGTACAACACGTTTGTGGACTGAAGTCACATGTGGCAGGAGTCTCTGCAGCAGAAAACCCAAAGCTGTAGAAAACACTGTTGTTTGCACACTCAGGTTTGCAGAAGCAGGGACAGTGAGACTGGACATGGTGTGAGCTGGGGAGCAGGCTGAGGGCCCATGAAGCTGTCTGCGCTGATTCCCTGAGGCCTCTCTGTGCGGCATTGCTTCATGCTGAGCAGCAGACAGGTACACACTGGGATGAGCTGGAATCCAGACCTTCAAGGCAGAAAGGAGATTGTAAAACTTTATGGCTCACTTTGAGGGAGGAAAAGGGGAGGAGATGGAGGGTGAGGAGAGGACCAGAGAGGCCTCCAGTAGCGCTTTAGTTCAAAGTTCCCCTCTGCTCCATTGTGACACTTCAGGATATTGGCCTCGAGCCACAAAATAAATAATAGAAATATAACAGGAGTAACATTTGGACTTTAAGGTTTTAGTAGTCATATTAAAAATGTAGAAGAGCCATTCAGGGTATAAGCCAGTGGTAGAATAAGACAGCAACCTTGCCACACAATGATTGCACAAAATTTATAAAAGTAAAAAGACACACGCAAAATTAACTTTAATAATGCATCTAATTCATTCACTGAAATATTTCAACAAGTAATTAATATAAAATTATTTTGAAATATTTTATTTTCTTTTTGTACTAAGTCTTCAAAATCTGGTGTGTTTTTACACATGATTAATCTCAATTAGATGCTAAAGTTTCATTGGTAGTGCTTGATCTGTATTTGAATTTTATAAAATTTATATGTTAGGTTTTTCCAGCAGAGAAGCAGAAGTAAAAGAAAAGTGGGGGGGGGTGGTTTAATGCTATTGAGGAGAGCACAGAGAGGATCTGAGGGAGATGGGGCATCCTGAGAAGGGGAGGCTGAGATCTTCCACACTTTTGCTAGGGGCAGAGCTTGAGGGCAGGTTCAGGGATTCATACCGAGCTGACTGGGTCTCCCTGCTCTGCCGGGAAAGGAATCCAGGCCTGGGTGTAGGAGAAGGGTGAAGTGGTTATTGAGAAGATAAGCTATTGGTTCTGGGATTCAGCCATGTTGAAACAGGGCCGTGATAATTTAGCAGTTTGTACTTGGGCTGGAACCTATCATTTATAGTCTTAAAAAAATAACCAGCCTGGCATTATTACACTTGTCTACAACATGGCATGGGTGGCGTGATCCCAGCTACTTGGGAGGCTGACAGAGGAAGATGGGAAGTTCCAGCTCAGTCTGGATCACTTAAAGAGACTTGCCTCAGAATGAAAAATAAAAAGAGCTAATGGCAACTCAGTGGTAAGGGCCCCTGTGTTCAATTCTTAATACTGAAAAAAAAAAAAAAAAGACATTCATGTACCAAGTTGTTTCAAATATACTAAAAGACTTCCTAAAACAATTGAATATCAGAAACTAATTTTCCTTTCACATTTGCAGGGACATTAACAAAACAACTTTTTCTTTTTTAGAACTGACTTACTTTGAAGAAAACACATGTCGGTTTCAAGACTGCATCATTTCAAATTAATTCCACCAGCTTTTCTTTCAACCCCACTGCTTCAACAGTGCAAGCGAGTGAGTGACCTCTAGTCTTATCCTGAGCTTCGCTTGTCCTAAGTTGCAGTGTCCCCTCTCCAATCTCCAGGTGGGGCAGGTGCTGTTTGCCCCTTGCCATACTCAGGGTGTTTCCTCTCCCACTGCACTATTTCTCCTTGGTTGTGGGAATCCTATTACATCCCCCCTTGCTAAGATATTACCACATAGTCACTTGCATGCTTGCTTCCTGTTCACATATAAACCCTTAGCAGAAAGTCAGGAGGGCATGGGGGTGGGAATATAAGGGCTTTTATTGATTTCTTTTCTAAATATGATAGGAAGCAAGGAGGTTAAAAATCGCGTGCTGAACTAAATGTGACAGAAGAGAAAGGATAAAAACCACTGTGCTGTGCTGCAGTATACTGAGGCCGACCTTAGTTAAGGGCAACTCTGTGACACAGGCCACTCGGGAACATTAAATGTAGAAAGTGGCCAGGCTATGCCTTCAGAAATCTTTGACTCAGAGAACAGGTTAACGTTTGACTGGGTTTACTTTGTTTATTTGACCTCAAAGACACCTCCACGTGGTCACTTCTGGATTGTTGCCCCCGTGGTATATCTGCAAGCCAATATTTGGTGTGCAGTCCCTCTGTCCCCTGGCTGGTTCGGTGACATCAAAGATGAGATGCTGTGTACTGAACCCTGGGCTGAATAGGCAGTGGGTGTCCTTGGATTGGTTCAGGGTCTGAACATCAAATTATTACACCATGGCCCAGAGGGAGAAAAGGTCCTGGTCAGCTGCTCACCTGCACAAGTGCCTCGATTTCTATAATCCCTGAACCCCACGGCTCCCAGAAGTCTCCCTTCACATGGTAGTCCTCCTCCCCAAGGTTCCTAACATAATCTTTTTCATCACTCAGAGCTGGAATTCTAACCCACGATTCCCATGTGCCAAGTGTGTGCACTTTCACTCCACAGCCAGTACCATGTGTTCAGTTTTCCAGTGACTGATTTTTGGGGGTGGAGTGAGAGTGGAAGGAAGGAGTGTTTTTTTGCAGTACATCAACCCTAGCTCAGACCTGCTGTGTGCCTTGCCCCACGTTCTGTGGGTTTTCGATTCTCCTGTTCCACTGCTCATGCTCCATTTACTGTGCTAGTGTCCCTGAGCACCTACCTTGTGCCAGATGGTGCAGAATCATTTGGAGCCAGGACATATAAGTGTCCTGCTGTGTTCAGAGTCCATGACAGGAACAGGTCACAAGAGAGGGAGCAAACTGTTCAGAGATTGTGCTGCATGCCAAGAGGGAGGTGAGCAGATGAGGGGATGGAGCAGGGTTGGGGCCGGGTAATGAGGAAGCCTCCCAGGAAGGTGACACCCAGGCCCTGAGCAGTCCCCCAGCTTAGCTTGGCTTGGGTGTGCCAGATGGAGCTGAACAGCAGCCAGGGGTCCAAGCAGCAGCAGGGAGGTTGATGTGAGAAAAAGATGCTTAAACACCAGCTTGCTGCAGCTCTGCCACCCAAATAATGGTGCCCCAACTGTCCAAAAGGATGGGGCCAACATCAGCCCCTAAATGGACACCATAGGCATAGCCCATGAGGTTTTGGAAAAAGAGCGATGTTCCTCTCAGCAAATAAATTTTTGTTTTAGTAAATAGCTTCTGGATTTTTCTCAGGCCCTGCTGCACTCTGGTGGACTCTGGAAGCCTGGGCGTGGGACACTGAGTAACCCAACAGTTCACAAAACACTGTGATCACACTTGGGCAGTCAGAAAGCTGGACAGGGCCAGCAGGGCCCTCATTCTAGGGAGGTGGCTACCTGGGACCTCGTGGGGGTGGGTCTCTGAGCACAGGTGGGTAGTATGAGCATGTGGTGCAGGATCTTGGGGCACCTGCTGGCCCCGTGCTCTCCCTGTGGCCTGAGGAAGCAGAGGTCCCCCCCGGGCAGGTGGTGTGCTTGGGCCTCAGCTTGTGTGAGGTGCACTCCAGGCTGCCAGCCTCCATTCTGGGCTCCTGCAGTATGGCGGAGGCTGTAGGAAGGCCTGCCCCCATCCTGCCATGGCCAGTGCAGGACGGTAAGATGGCAGAGATGCCACACATGCCCACCTGGGCACAAGCACAACAGTGCCAGATCCATGACTCAGAAATGTGACACAAAGGTTCCTGCTATAGTGTGGGTCTGGATTGTCTCCCAAAGGCCCATGTGTTGAAGGCCTAGTCCATAGCTTGGCACCACTGAGGGGGTAGGAGAGTCTTTAAGAGGTGGGGTCTGGTGGCAGAAAGTAAAGTCATGGTGGCTGTGTCCTGAAGGGGAGTCCAGACTCCTTTCTGTCTTTGGAGTCCTGGGAATGGGGTGCGCACCCCCCACATATGTTGAGCACCCGTTGTCAGGTGCTGTTCCATTGCAGACCTAAAGCAGCATGACAAGTGGTCACAGACTGAACTCTCCATAGCTGGGATCCAAAATAAGCCTTTTCTTATTTTTAAATTACCTCAGATATTTTGTTACAGTAAAGGAAAGCTAACATAGTTCCTAACCAGCTCAAAGGCTACATGGAGAAGGAACCATGGCAGCAAAGCATGAGGCCAGTTGGAAATGTCCCCTCTCTTGAACCTGCTTGAGAAAGAGGGTTGTAATAGCTGTGTTGCCTTCCCAGGCATCCGTAGCGAAGTCCTCCCAAGGGGCTACTTAGGTAATTTCTATGGCTAGTGCTAAAGTGTTCCCCGTGCTCTGCTATGCTGTGGGGTAAGGGTTTGGAAAGTGAGTGGGCTGTGGAGTAATGCAAGGATCAGTGTGTGAGACACTGAAGAGCTCACCGCTGAATGTGCCAAGCAGACGCAAGGCTGGCTGGAGGCGGCTCGCCGGGCCGTGGCACGGAAGGATGCGCTCTTGAGCGTGGCTCCTTATTTCTCTGCTTCCTGGCCATCGCAGGGATGGTGTGTGTGTGGGGGGGTGGACAGCATCCCTCTGCAAAGCCTTTCAAAGATGCTATTTTTTTTTTTTTTGGCCTTGAAACCAGCCCAGCAGAAAACAAATCCTCTAAAAGCATGAGCCGATACACCTTTCCTTAAGTTGAAGATGTCAGATATTTTGGCCCAGTGACGCAAAAACTGACTGCTATGGCTCTGACATGTACTTTTTCACAGTTCTGCAGGCTGGAATTCCCAGATCAGGGTATTAGTAGTGCAATTTCTCCTCAGGCCTCTTTTCTTGGTTGGCAGATAGTATCTTCACCCTGTGTCTTTTCATACCATCTTCTCTCTGTACGTATATTTGTGTGTGTGTATGTGTGTGTGTGTGTGTGTGTGTGTGTGTATGTGTTCCAAATTTCCCTTTTTATGAGGCCACCAGTTATTTGAGATAGAATCCACAACCCAAATGACTTCATCTGCACTTGATGACCTCAGTAAAGACCCTGTCTCTGGCTTCAGTCATATTCTAAGGCCCAAAGGGCTAGCACTTCAGAGTGAGACTTTTGGGAAGGGGGAGGGGCAGGACGGAGCCTGTAGCAGTGGTTATCTAGGGTGTCCTCCTGGGTCTGACTATAGCTTCCTTCTTCCTTCTCCTGCCTGTGTTCTGTGGAGGATGTAGACAGTCAGCCGGCCACATTGCTCATGGTTTTCCTAGGCTCATTCTATACCAAACTGGAAGGGCATGACCCTCATGCCAAGCTGTGCTCAAAGGCTTTCTTTCAGAAAGGACTGGTGCTCTTGCTATTTGTGACAAGTAGCTGGGTTACATTAAGAGTGGTGGGGAATTGGAATTCCTGCTGTCCTTGCAGCATTGGAAGCTGACAGGATCTAGGAGGATCTGAGGAGGTCTGAGTGGCTGCAGTATGGACTGTGCCAGAGAGAATAGATGGGCTTTTTCTTAAGATTTGAAAACTGTAGTCTGCATTTCTTAGATGTCCTTGAAGCAGCAATTACCTAGCAATGTGATTCTTGGAGTGGCTGCCTACATAAGGCCCCCAGGGAGAGGCAGCCACACACAGGGGTGCCATCTTTCAGACAGCACAGGACACAGAAATGGTTCTGTGCAGGATGCTAGAGCCATTGTGATAGCCGATGCCCTGCAGGCAGGTGCTGAGTGGTGCACAGAGCCCGGTGGGCTGGCACCTCTGGAGATGGTGTCTATGGCCATGTAGCATCTAGACATGATCTTTCTGCTCTCCAAAAGTTCTGCAGGTCAGATACCATTCTTTCGTAACTTCTTTTCTATTTGAACTTGCAAGAGTCATTTCTCTCTTCTGTAAATCCTGACCAATGGACCAGAGTGGTGTGATCCAGGGGGCATGAGTGTCTTTCATCTGCTGTCCACTACAGTAGCCACCAGCCTCCTGAGGGAACTGAGCATTATGTGGCCATCGACTCTAATCTGCATTGAATTTCAATAAATGATTGAAATACTAATAGTCAAAGGTGAGTACCTTGTGGACAGCACTGCTGTGTGAAGTTTTGGTTGGGTGTCCCTGGGGAAAACTGGTGATGGCCAGTGTCACTGGACCTCTGGGGCAGAACAGGAGGCTAGACTTCCACTTGAAGGCCAAGGGCTTCTGTGGCTCTTTTAAGAGGAGTGGTGAAGTTTCTTCCTAGTTTTGGGCTGAGAGGTGGAATAAGCTGAGGGAGGCATTGCATGCCAGGAGGACCGGGCAAGCCTGTGACACACGCCAGGCGAGGCTGATGGAGGCAGAGACCGGTAGCAGGTGGTGGGGGAGGGAGCCAGGTTCCAGACATCAAGGAAGGCTCTTCAGGCTTTGATAGCAGGTTCTCGTGGTGTGCCACGAGACAGTCACTTTGGACCAACGGATCTTGGATTTACCCCACTGGAAGCAGTGTTTATAATGGTGTTTTCACTGAGCAAGGGAGTTGGCAAGAGGGGTGTGCTGGAGGCCAAGGCTGGGATGAAGACAGCAGATCTGAGACTGCAGAGCTCGGGTGAGACGCTGGACACACATCCACGTGGCACTCTGTAGCACATGGATGTGAAATCAGGTGGAGAAGGACTTTGCTGTTTTAAGTCACAGAATGTAAAGTTGCATGTGCACTGCAAAGCAGATCAGCTGAGTTAGGGTGCATTGGAAACACAGATGCTTCACTTTCTACCTGGCCCCTCAGAGAGCCCCTTAGGAGTTCCCTGAGGCTTTGGTTCCCAGCCACTTCACAGCAAAGGGCCCCTGGTGAATTAAGCTTTTCCAGGAGACCTGTTATATTAGCTTCAGTTTAATGAAGAAGTAACTTAAGCAACTTGTTTGTTCCTCTCAAGGAGGCATTCTAGTTTTCTCCTGAGTGTGTGATTGTTACTGTAAACATCCTGGGTCGGGAACCAACCCAACCCTGGATGCTGTTTCTACCCATGCAGTTTAGTGTGGTGTGTGGATCATCTCTAGTACTGGCACTTAGATTCGTTATTATGGTCTGAGCTCCATGCAGCAATCACTTACAAAGAGCTGTAGGAGCCAGAGGCCAGGTCCCTGGTGGGTGCACAGTATCCCTTTACAGCATTTGTGCCCTTGTTCTGAAGTGACCAAAGGCCTGGCAATGGTTTTAGCAGTCTGCAGTTCCGGATGCTCAAGGGCCTTTCGGAGGACGTGGACCTCTCGCCCTCTAGAGGCAGTTTGTAACAATTGCAAGTACCTGAAGCTAGGGCTGCTTAGGTGAAAAGCTTCTAGAAGGAAAAGGAATCAATCTGCCCTTTCAACAAGGCCACACTCATCCACTGAAGACGTCGAGTTCCATATAGGGCTTTGTGGGGCCACATTCCCAGTGGGAGGGAAACATGGAGCTCGTGCACTGCGCGGTTCAGCTACTACCTGAAGGGTTTCTCTGAGGCTTGGGGAGAGGTAGAGAAAGCAGGTGTGAGTGGTGAGAGAGCTGCCTTCACACCCAAGGCCCCTTAAGCAGAAGTGTGTGTGTGTGTGTGTTTGTGCTCAAAGTGGTTTCTAAATACCATTCTCACAGGTTATGGGAATTAAATTTCTGGTGTTTTCTACCTGTAAATTCACACTACTGAAATAATTTAGATGAAGAGATGGGCAGAAAGAGACAAGAGTATAAGCATGTGGTCGAGTCAGTGGAAATACAATTTACAATCTCTCATCCAAGATTTTTGGACTGTGTATTTTAAGAATTCAAAATGCTTGGGATTTTACAAAGATACAGTAACGAGAATCTGGACATACGTGAGAGCCTGTGTGCTGTCCAGGGCATATCTGGTGTACGACCCTGCCAATAAGCATTCCTTCAAGACGAGAGGAGTGTCTGTGCATCTAAGACAGTTAAGGCGCTTAGAGACCACCAGAGTTCTCCCTGTGGTGAGGTCTTGCTTTCCTGAGCACTGTGAGCGGTTCTTGGGACTGTGGGGACACTGTACATACAGGTAAGGGAGGGAGGACCATTCCGAGCTGTAATCCTGCTGTGGAGACCACAGAAGCGGAGAAGTGCTCAGGGCCCCGGGTTGCAGGAGGCCCCTGCTGGGAGGCAGACTTGGCGTGCTGGAGGGATCCCATGGAGCGTGTGTGGAATGACACCAGCTCAGGCTACTTTAGCGTGCGTTTTAGGAGAATGTTTGGGGAATATGACTCGTATGTGTTGACTAGGTGGCCAGATAAAGACTCTGAAAACATGTTAACTAGCCCAACTCTTTTGAGTCCTCCCTCTCTCCCTCTTTGCGGGGACAGGAGAGCGCATGTCCAGCTTGCTTGCTGCGGCCCACAGGATATAAAGGGAGGCAGTACATGGAAACTCAAGGACATTTTTTTTTTTCTTGGCCTTTTGGAGTTTGAGCCCCGGCCTTCTGCATGCTAAGTCAATGCTTTATCAGTGAGCTGTATCCCCAACCCTTTTTAAATTTTGTTTTGAAATAGGGTCTCCGTCAGTTGCCGCAGGTAGCCTTGAACTGGTTGTCCATTTGCCTCAGCCTTTCAAGGTGCTGGGATTACAGGTGTATGGCACCAACCTAGTTTCAATTTCTAAATTTTTGCATGATAGCATCATTACCCGATTGGGATAGCCACATTCCTTTTGAGAAAGTTAGATCATTAGCTTGGAAGGCACAGGACCTCAGAGCAGTGACAGCTGCTATTGGGGTGACTCAGTCCTTTGAAACCCTATAGGAACACCTCAGGTCATGCACCTGAGTTCAGCACAGCCCAGGCAGAAAATGCAGGATCAGGTGCCAAAGAGCAAGGTGGGTTGGAGAGAGCTGCAGTACTCCCAGGCAGGCTGGTGGGGGGAATGCTCAGCCAAGAAGGGTTTTCCCTGGCTATTGATACCTATGAATCTATTCCTGCAGCTCCCTGTCCCAGTAATCCTGTATTTCCCAAGAAGCCTGGGAACCTAGGTGGTTTTCCAGTGGTCACAGTGTGAACTGCTGAACCAGATGTCAGGTAGGGAAGTTGTGAGAACAAAATCTATTATTTTATCATGATTTGAGAGAGTTTATGCATTAAACTGTGGCTGCTTTTCATACTGAATTCTTTTAGATTGAGGTTCCTGTAATTTTGGAATTCTTTGGAGGTTTTCTAGATTTCAGTGGGAATATTCTGATGTTGTTATTGAAATTAAGGCTCTAAAATGTTCTACATTTATGTGAGGAGCCTCATTCTTAATTTTTTAAAAAAATCTTTTGACATAGCCTTCTTATCATCTGATGTGCAGGGCAGAAAAAGAAAACCTATTGGCTCAAGTTTGCCTAACTGTAACTCTAAGGCTGTAGTTTTAAATAACAGAGACACAGAGTCTGGAAGCCTGCAGCTTTTGCTTCTTTCCTTATGCTAAAGTTCTCAGCAAAGAACCTGGGAGTGTAGGATTAGCACATAATTCCAAAGGTCCTTCGGGTTATGGACAAAAATAGGCAAACACTCCCATTACACTCAGGGTGGGCAATGTTGTTGCTCTGAGCTGAAAAGGTAGTGTATTTGTGCAGAGTCTCACTATGCTGCTGAGATGCCCAGTGACTCTCCTTTGTCAGCCTCCCTAGTGCTGGGATTACAGGCATGTGCCACCACATCTGGTTTCGGGCTGGCTCAGCACGCTCGGGAGCAGGAATGGCACGGCGTGTGGTGCCAGGGATCAAACCCTGGCCCCTGCGCTTGCCAAAGCAGGTGCTTATCCCCCGAGCTGTCTTGCTGGCCCTGAAATTATAGTGTAATTTAAAAGATTTGGCTTTCTTGCTTAAACTCAGAAGCGATGACAGCAACATCTAAACCACCTGTTTATCTGTTGTTTTTCCTCGTCAGCACAATATGACAAACAAAACCAAGCTGGACAGATATCAATATAAATATTTTTTATTTTACATTATTTAGTCTTTTATTAATACTATCCTTTTCTTAAAAGATGGGAGTCTCATTGTGTTGCTCATGTTGGCCTTAAACTCCTATGCAAAGCTATCTGCTCAAAAACTGACTACAAGTGGATGCCAGTGTACCAGGCTTACTTGTGTTTGTAGATCCTTAGATTCAGCCATTAGTGGGGTGTGGGGCAGGAGAAGCCATGCAAGTGGGGGGCTGGGAAGTAGTAGACTGAGGCCTTATTCTGCTTTGCCCCTGTCTGCTTCCTGACAACCATAGCAGTTGGTTGGAAGTCATCTTGGGCAGAGGTGGCGAATCTACAGTGTGCTTATCCACACCTGGTTGTTTGTAATCACTGAAAGCTCTCCAAGGTTTTGCTGTCATTGATCAAGGCAATTTGGTGCACTTTACTTTGGCATTTTTTTTTTCTTCTCCCATGTTGGAATATTCGCACTTCATGAAAGTAGGCCCAGGCTCAGCTGCAGGAACTGAGGTTGAGGATCCCACAGTGGGGCTGCAGAATGGGGACCAGGGCTCTGTGCCTCAGTGACTACTGAGGTATTAGGATGGCTCCACCTTTGCAAATGAGATTTGCTTGTTTTACCCAGAAGTTCATGGGATGGCGGGAAGTAAGATGCAAAGGTTTGCTGAGTCTCGAAACTGGGTGATTCAGGAGCTTTTGTTCAGTGGTTCTGAGGTTCTTGGGAAATGCATTGGGATCCTGCAGGCCCTCACAAGCCTGGCTTCCTGTCAACAGACACTGTTCAGATCTTAGTGGGCATCTCTTGGGACAAGGGAGTGTCTGAGATTTGAGGAAACAAGTGACATTCTGAGTAAAAGTGGATGGAAGACCTTAAGTCTTGTAAGAGCCTGGTCTCAGCACATCTGGGGTAGGGCCAGTGTTCTGTGGGCCATGGGCAACAGCCCAGCACAGCCTCACCTTCTTCTCATGGGCCTCAGTGTACCCAGTTTAGCATTTGGGGTCAGTTTTGACAAGCCTGAGCCACTCACTGCAGGGACATAAATCTCCATGCTGTCTTGCATTTCCACAGTGAAAGTGCATAGCCATTTTGGTTCTAGATCTACTTTCCAGGGACATCAGTAGAATGGACAGCCAGGGAGAACAGAGGAGTCTTTCCTGGGAAATGGAAGGCCAGCTTTGTCCTGTGTAATAAGGACTGGCAAGGTGGCTGCTGGGTCTGTTGGCAGCAGTGTGTAACGTCTACCTAGTCCCTCCCTCACATATGTGTAAGGTTCAGGGGCCAAAAGGCAGCCCCAAGCACACCGCTGTTGCTGAGTGCTGTGATCTCTAGCCCAGGAGCTCTGGCTGGTCCCCAGCATCGTGAGTCTGGGATGGACACCTGTCAGCTTTCAGGTTGAGCACAACTCAATTCTTATACATATACTTCTTCTGGCCAAAACCACACCAATGCTGGGTGCTGCAAACAGTGATGAGGGTGGAGGGGTGCTGCTGGCCTCTGGAAGTCCCTGAGACTCAGGAATCCAGGGTGCTAATTAGCTCTCCTTAAGATCAGGAGGCTTCCCGTCACAGCAACCTGCAAGGTGGCAGTGTGCTGCTTTGAATGGTGCTGCATTTAGGGCAGAGCTTAACAAACTCTAAAATTCTCATACTAAGACCTTGTGCTCTTCTGTCCACTTTCTTTGTCTTTCCTTTTTTGTCTGTAAAAATGTGTAAATTCTTGTGTGTGGCCTCTAAAAAGCAAACAGGGAGAGTCTTGGACTGTCCTTGTGGCCAGTATAGTCACAAGACCCTTGAGTGGGTGAGACAGCAGGGGAGGGGATGGAGTGACAAACTGAGAAGGACTCAATTTGTGGAGGGTCTGGTGGAGGAACAGGTGAAAACTGATGGTGTTTCTGACCACAGAAGAGGAAGGCAATGGATTTTGTTGGTATCACAGATTTGAGGGAGTTACTGAGGCAAAGCGTAATAAGCAGGCAAATTTTCTAAGTATGTTTCTTTTGGTGGCATTCTGCAAACATATGTAGGGAGTGGTGAGTGGTAGGAGTTCTCTTTTCCCCCCTCCCTCACACCAACATTTATTTGTTTGTTTATTTATTTATTTATTTTCTTTGGTACTGGGGATTGAACTCAAGACCTCTGCTTTTCAGGCAAACACTTACTCTACTGAGCCATCTCCCCAGCCTGAGAGGTAGGATTTCTTGTGCATTTATTGTTTGTACTGAAATTCTCTTACTAGTGGCACAACAGTTCAAGAGGAGCCGTCTTGTATAGACAACATTCAGCAAAGGTGTGTGTACCTGTGCTTGTGCGGTGTGTATGGTCACTTGTTGGAATGTGCTGGTTAGGAATTTATGAATGGGAAGAAGAAATTAGGTTGGAAAACCGAAGACCAATAAATATTTGTTTTCTTTCATATTAAGAAAGCCAGGGTGTGAGAGGCCAGCCAGGAAAGCACACAAGAAACAGAAAGGACGCTGTCCCTGGCAGTCAGCCCTTGGTTACCTGGTTTGTCTTACGAGATGGCTGTGCGTTGTTTCCTTCCAGGGCACCTGTCCCACCATGGCTGCAGGCCTCACAGAGTGCTCTCAGATGCGCACGTGTCTCTGCATGTACACATGTATGAACTGGCACACCCTCAGATGCATATTGCATGTGTACATCGATATGCTTGCAAATTTACTCTTTCTCACACCTCTACGTGCATGCATAAATGTGTAAAGAGAGGCACAAATGTGCATATGATGCTCCCAAGTAGGAACATTGATATGTGCGCACATTTGTGTACCATGTACCCACATGAGTAAGAACACTCGCAACCACAGACACGCACATGGACACACATGCAGGCTCTCAGCTGAGTGACTGAGATGCTGCCATCTCCACATGAGATCACACACACACACACACACACACACACACACACACATGCACGCACGCACGCACGCACGCACGCACGCATCTCAGTAGAAGTATGGGCAGCTGCACAGCTCCCTGAGAGATGCTTTGTGCTACGGCAGAGGCTCTCGGTGTCTGGAAAAAGTGGGGTGGATAGAAGAGTAAGCAGGTTATCTCTGTACTGTTATTAGTAACATCATAGAAAATCCAAAGGTTCTTGTTATATTAGAAAAATATTACACTTCATAAAATCCATGTTTATTCAAAAAATCTATTCCGAAAGTCTGGAAAGCATAATAAATATCTGTACAGTGGCCGCCCGTCTCAAACATGAAGTATAAAGCGCGAACATGAAAATGGTCTGTAAACACAACTGCTGAGCTTGTAAACAAAGTGCCAGTCAGAGGAGCGGACAGAGCAGCGCATGGGCGGGGAGGGGGGAGACCAGGACGCGTGCGGAGTCCCCTCCCAAGCTTTGAAGCCTGTCTGGGTCTCATCTTACATCTCTCCCTACCACTCAGGGACTTCCAGCAGCCTCTCCCAGTCTAGAAGTTTCACAACATTTGCAAAGGTGAGGGGCAACTGAACATGTCAGAGACGGAAGCCTGAAACAAATTTTATCCTGTGCTTGAGAGAATCAGTAAAGCATAAGGTGAAAATCCCATGTGCGTTCTCAGAAATAACACCATTTAGCACACAATACTGGCTAACATTAAGTACTATTGTCACTCACCGAATGATATTTCAAACATCAGCATACACATGACTAGTTTACAGTCTTGCACAAATCTGGCCTTAGGATCAAACTGAAATCCTCATGTCTCACACATTTGACTCAGGGGTTGGAATCCTGCAAAGCTCTTCCACCAGGGGGTGGGTTGGGTATTTTTCCCAAGTTAGGGATTTGATAGGCAGAATGTCCTAGAAGGGGCCAGGAAGAGACCACTCAGCACTGGGTTAGGAAGCTTGGGATGGAAACTGGGTTTTCTCATGAGAAATTCCACGGATTTATGATCCCAAGGGGCTATGACTCTTTGTGGGCAGGGAGGATGCGGAACTTCCTGAGATGTGTGTATCACTTGTGCAAAACACATGGAGCCTTCTATGACAGAGGGAGGTTCACTGGATGGGGAGATAAACACTAATGCTACCCACAGTCACACACTCCCTACAGCTTATAAACTAGTCACCTGTCAATGCCTTTAAGATTTTTAAAAGCTGAGTTAAAAGACTTCCATCCATAACCCATCTCTGCTGATCTTCTGCTGGGGACATCAGGTATCACTGTGCTCTATGTAGGGGCAGGAAAATCAAGGTCTTTTACAGACTCTCATCACATACACATCAAGGACAGGTGGGTGATGGTCACCTCCATCCTTTTGGCATGTTTATGGCTCAGAATATGAGGCATGCGAAGTGGCATTAGTCAAGGAGTTGGGGAGTGGGCTGTAGGAGCCCACACGGTGTCTGTGTGATGCCCCCTCCTAGGTGATGTGCCCTGCTTCCTTTCCCTGGCATCAGAACTCACGGCTGGAAGGGAATTAACCAAGGTAAAGGCTGAGAGCAGCTGAAGGGCAAATCTACACCGGGGTAGCAAGCAGAGGATTTATGAGCTTTGCTCATTTCTAGGAGAATTTGTGACCTAAGTACTACCCACTTTTCCCTAGGTTTCTTATAAGGAAGGAAACAATTCAGACCTAAATCTTAAAGTGATTGGGAAAATCACTTTAGCCCTGGCAAAAAGCATTTTTCTACTGAGAAAATATGGACAATGCCCAATAGGCCCTCTGAAGACAGGCACATAATCTGTCCCTCCCTTCTTAGTTTTCTGTAGTTCACTCTAAAACACAGTCTCATAGAATAATTAAAGCTTGTGGAATAAGTTTGTATTTTAAGGTCTGAAAACAATTAAACCAAGCTAAGTTATTTTCCAGAATGTAGTGCTTTTGGGGGATTGTGGTGTTGGGTTCTAGAGCAAATCAAGATGGAAGGAACATGATGAAACATCCAGGGTCTTCTGAGTGCAATCTCGGTGTGACCCACAGGGACCTCTCAGTCACTGTGGGGTGTGGAGGGGGTTATTCCTCAGTGGTACCAAGAGCAGGGGCCATGAGCAACAGGTGACAGCATTCCCTGTTCAGGTTGGTCAGGGATCCCTGGCTTAGCCCTGCCTGGGGCATCCTCAAGATTCCTACAAGTGGCCGGGGGAGACACACACATCCTTGAGGACTGGACTGAGCCTCCCACACAAGAAAGTTCTCACCCCATTCTCCTTTACAAGTAACACACTTGCGTGCACACACCACACCAGGGTAAAGGAAATGCTGATTTAAAAATAGATCTGTACAACAGAAACACAAAACACAACATAAACCACAGTTTCTACAAAGTGCATCTTTGCTGTTGGTGGTGCTCCTGGCTTTCCTGCCTCCGTGAGTGAGTATTGGGACTGATGACTCCTCCTTTCTCTAGCCCTCTGGAGGTAGGGATGGGGGAGGTGACAGTGCTCCGTGCTCCACCCTTCATAGCTTCTCTGCAGACCAGAATGATGAAGGGAGTGAACACAGCAAAACATTTGCCTTATGGGACTGTGAAGTGCAAACCCAGCCCACAGCTTCCTGCAAGGACCCTTGGCCCTCACAGCTCAGGGAGGAGGGAGAGAGCAGCCAATGCCTACCTCAGAACCAGAGGAGAGAGGACAGCTCTTTGGATGATTTGGGGCAGGACCAGGCCTCTAACCTGCATGTTCCCATGCCACCCCAGTTGTGTGGCTATCAAGACACCAAGACCCTGAGAGGTCTGGCTGCATCTAGTCCCTCAGAGGGGCTCTGCAGTCACCTGGCAGGCTCCCACACTGACATTCTTCTCCCTGTAGCAATAAGACACCTGTGTTGGGCCACAGTACTGGCTTTGGAGCTGGAAAGAACCTCTCCCTATAACTACACACCATGAAATGGACAGACCAGGACCCTGGGAGTGACCCAGGCTCCACACGGGGCGGTGCAAGGTGATGGCATTCATTTGGTTTGCTTGGGAGTGAAGGAGAGAGCAGGCGGCAAGTCCAGTACAGCAAGACTCTGAGGATCACCACAGGACCCTCTGAGGGCCAAGAAGGAAACGCAGAGACAGTGAAGGCCAGTTCTGCCTTTGGGTCGGACTTGTGGTCACTTCTGGTGCCTGTGAGCGGGGCCATGTCCAATGCCTGGGAGCCTGAGAGGGCGCTGGGCAGGACAGTGGGGGCTGGCGTCCAGGTGTTGCTGACCGCTACAACCTTGTGGACGTGAGTCTTTTCATGCCTCTGCGCTGGGCCAGGCTGGACGACAGCACGGGCTCCAGCCGTGGGGCCTGCGGTGTCCTGTTTAGAGCAAAGTAGGTGGCTGCCATTGCACCCTGAAAGAGAAGGCAAAGATGAACTTGGTGCCCTGCCCCTCCTGGGTGGCACAATGGGGCCATGGGACACACAGAACCTTGGGCACTGTCCCCGGATTCCTGGGGGCCTGAGGGTAGTGAGTTTGTTGCAGGGCTAGGCAAACAGTGGGCCTATGTATTTTAATGTCATCACATCCAGTCAGTATTTTATACATGCCTCTGAAGGTGCTTCTGCCTGAGGATAAGTAATGCAGAACTTCAGGAGCCCTACCATGAGGACAGGGGACTTGCTTGCTGTTGACAGGGGGCCAGGTCTGTTTTTGTTTGTTTATTTATTTATTTATTGCGAGGTCTACAGGGTCTATGGAATCTCACTACATAGGTCCAACTTCTAGTGATTCTCCTGTTTTCAGCTTCCCCAAGGACGGGATTACAGGCACACACCACCATGCCTGGTTTCACCATTTCAGTGTGCCCCGGGATGGGGCCAGCCTTGCAGGTCAGGGGTGAACCTCCGATCCCTGCCTCTGTCTAAGCAGATGCTTTAATCCACTGAGCTATTTGGCCGCCCCTGCCAGGTCTGTTTTGAGGCCTCTTGGGTCCCCAGAAACACAGCTATGACCAATGCCAGAGACCATCAGCCTCAGTTTTTGCCACTTTGGAGTAGTCTAGACTATCTTGGTGACCAGGCTTATCCTTGAGTAGCTCCAAATCCTCAGGATGTTCCCAGAACAGACCTAACTGGATGACAGCACATCCTGAAGGATGTCACAAGGGCCCTGCCCATATACAGCTGCCTGAGACAGGAACGCTGTGCTGGCAAGCAGAGATCTCTGCAGACTGCTGGTCTAGAATCGAGGGCCTGAGAACCTGAGACAGCATGGCTGCCAAAGCTGTCACTCTCCCCTGCATGGAAGTTGTCACTCAAATACAAATGCTGGCTGTGGCCGCATGTGTGTGAAGGGGTTTATTGGCCCCTAAGGGACACCTGCAGTTTCCACGGCCCCCTCAGTCCCCTCCGCCACTTGGTACCTTCACCAGGTGAACATCTTGTCTGCTCAGCTGGCTCTGGGACAGGAGCTCCCTGTTGACAATCCATGGGTGCTTCAGCACTTGCACCGCTGTCAGGCGTTGCTGTGGGTCCACATGGAGCATCTTGGACACGACGTCCTGCAGAGGGTTGTGGGCAGAGAGGAAGGGTGCTGGGCTGGCCGGCAGATGCCTAGCGAGAGGCCCTCTGTGTCTTTATGGCAAAGCCCCAGAGCTGTTGTATGGTGATTTGTTTTGGAGTCAAATGATTACTTTTAGGCTTATGGGCATATAAATGGTCTCTGTTTCAAGTATCCCAAGTTAGCAGTTCACAGAGGGACTGCATTTTATTAAAGAGTTCATATCCAAATAGAAATTAAATGTTAAAATGTTAAATGATACAGGTAAGCTGGTGAAATATTATTTTAAAAAAAATGACAGACGAGGCTGAAATAATGAATATCCCACAGGTACAACCTAATTGGTAACAATGTATGTAGTTGCATATTTATCAGGACTTTCTACAAATTTACACATAATCATATAAGCTATCATGTATGTCATCTTATATGCCAGCGGCTCATGTCCAATCAAGGTAAGTGGTTTTTAGTATAACAACAATAAAATTACTAAAACTCGTTTAAGTACAGAGCTCTACTTTATACTGCATATTCCTCTTCACAATCCGTGCATGAGCTCATACAATGCTGGACATGTTCAACTTCAAGCATTTTCCACTTGCATTGTATTTTACAGAGAGACTTGCACCTCACATGTGCACTTTAGTTGGTCCTCAGATAGGCCTTGAGCGAGCGAGCAGAGCAAGCGAGCAGAGTGAGTACTGCTTCCTCCTTCCTCTTCAGTATGAAGCTACCACAGGGATGTGAAAGACCCTTAAGAAAGACCTAAGTCACACTCTCCCCACTGGACTGCTCTCCTTCTTTTGCTATTCTTACCATATTTAAATAGGAGCTAAAGTGAATTTCAATGCATACATAGTGTGAATTTGAATCAGTCAATAGAATTTCTCATTGTGAAGCACAACAAAGACATGTCATGTACTATAACAATGTCTTTTGTTATGGTTCATATCTAAAATGTTCCCCAAAGCCTCATGTGTTCACAGGTGGGGCTCTTGGGAGGTGACCAGATCCTGGGTGTGTGATACTCACCAGTGCTTTAATCTGCTGAAGAGTTTACAGCTAAATGTGACTTCAGGAAACAGTGGGGTGCCGGGGGGAGTGGCCTGGAGGGTACCCTGCCCCTCACTCCTCCCTAGATCTCGCTCTGCTTCCTGCCTGCCATGCCAGGGACGCCTGGGCCACTCCACCCTGCCTTAGAACAGTCCACTTATGGGCTGCAACCTCCGGGAACTGTGAACCAAAGTAAATCTCCTGTCCTTTAAATTGTGGGTGTCAGTGATGAGAAAGTATCATGATGTCTTTTTCAGAAGATATCATTCTTCTGAGAAGTACAATGCGATTTATTATTTGATGGCATCGACCTCAGTACCGCCTTGAAGAAATGGCTCCTGGAAGTCGCACTGTGCCCAGTTCCAGATGACAGAATAGAAGCAAAGAAAACATCACTGACTTGCCCAAGACCCTGTGGCCAGGACACAGCAGGATGAGCGCCTCCCACTCAGCACCTCCAGGACTCACCGGCCTGGCTATGGGGGTGGGGGTGGGGCGGGGGTGGGGCTCAGTGGTGCAGCACGTGCACGTGCAGGCCTTGAATTCAGTCCCCAGTCACCTTCCTCAAGCCACGCTCTCTAGTGTCAGCTGCGAGTACAGATGTACACATGACCATAGAAGCTATCATGAGGAGATAGAGGCATAGCTCTTTAGAGACCTCCACAGCCACTAGCCTGCACCCACCAGATCTCTTGGTGGTTATGTGAGTGGCTCCCTTTGTCTAAACATTTATGCCTATATCTGTCTGTGCCTATGTAAATGTCTTATTAGTTCTGTGTCTCTGCAGAACCCTAACTAATATGCTAACAGAAAATGTGATTTTTTTTTTTCTAGTAATTCATTTAGCTGTAAGACTTAAAAACATCACGAGAGTAAAACATGTGTACTATTTCTGTGGAACGCAGCTTCTGGCTTCCTCACACACACTATGGGGACAGAAAACCTCCACGATCAAGAGTTAGGAACCCTGGGAGGTGCACTCACTTTTGCAGCATCGGATATGGAGTCCCAGTTCCCCCCAGACAGGGCGTACTTCCCACTGCCAATCCTCGCCAAGATCTCCTCAGGAGTGTCATCGGGGCCATTGGCAAAAGGGGTAAATCTGTAGTGAGAGAACTGGTGGCAATGAGCTTGCATTTTATAATACAAATAAGGTTTGCACCTAATATCGGCACTCTGTTGATGAAGGAAGCAATCATTCCTTTCCCCATTATTTTCTAAATTGCAGACTCATTGTAAAGCACACTGTTTTTCCTAACACTTATGTTTGCTTTTTAAAAAAATCTCGGCTGCCAGGGCAAGATGAGGTTGGTGAGGCAGGTGAGGAACACTCTTTAGACTTCAAGGTGTGATTTTCTTGGGCTGCTTCAGGTCACACTGATGACAGAGTTGTACAGGGCTGTGCCTGGAGATCGTTTCCATGGCGATGGTGTGGCATCATGGATGACAGCCAGAGGTACAAAGTCTGAGGGAGCCATGGTCGATCTACTGCCAACTCCAGGTTCTTGGACAAATTAATTCTTTGGACCTCAATCAAAAAATGAGTAGAGTAATACACTCACAGGCCATGCATAGAAACACCCAGGAAAGGTCAGCCACAGCTCTCTCTGCCCTCCTTGTGAGAGATGCTCCTCCCACACCCACAGGATAAACCAGCACTTCGGTGTGCACTTCCACGAGGAAGACGTTCCCGGCCGCCGCACCTACCACAGCTCTTAGTGGCTGTGTGAGGAGTGTCAGAGGGCTCAGGGTGACCTGCAAGAGCCTGATGGCTCCCTTTGCCACTGTATCCACAAAGCCCTGTTCCCTGCTCCTGAGAGGCCAGCTCCTCAAGGGGACACGCACTACTGAGTTATCATGAATTCTCAGAATGCAAGCCAACCTCCTTCCTCCTGCAAGGGCTACTCTCTAGTATTTAATAAAATCCTTGGGGACCAGTGAATGTTGTGGGAACTGGACCCTTCCTGGTGAGAGGGAGTCCTGTCAGCCTTGAAGCGGGAAGTGGAGCTGATGTAAGGAAAGGTTCATCCCAGAATTCAGAGCTGCAGAAGCAGAGTTCAGTGGGAACCAAGCATCTAGACCTGATCTGGTGCTGTTTGAACCAAACCTCTTTATGAGGGACTGGCTGGACATGCCTGAGGCCAGCAAGGGCTACTAAAGACAGCCATCTTCGAGAGGCTCTTTGACCCAGAAGCTCCTAGATGCTTCCTGGTCAGGAGGACACCTCCAAGGCATGGATGTGGCCACATAGCTGGCAAAATGCAGAGTACAAGGCAAAGGCCTGGAAGCTTTGCTTCTGATCCTTGAGCTGTAGTTGTTCTGAGGCACTACAGAAGGTGGACAGTGTTTCCCCCTGCTGGGGCTATCCTGGGGATGGACCAGCCCTTCCCTCTGCTGAGGAGCATGTCCTTGGTCGCGACATCCTCTGGGCCGTCACTTACCCTGCCAGCATGGTGTACAACAGGATCCCCAAGCTCCAGACGTCACATGCCGCGTCATAGCCTTGTCGCTTCAGGACCTGCGAGGGATGAGAGGCGTGGGAAGTACTTCAGCAGGGGATACAGCTACAGAGATGTTTCCCAGCACACCTCAGCACAGAGTGATGAGGGCAGCAGGCCCCTCACAGCTCACTGAGTTCAGAGGCCTGTGGACAGACGTCTGAGGGCAGAGGAAGTTTTTATAACCTTACCACCTTAGTATCTTAACTTTCCCCCCCCCTCACACTGGGGTTTGAACTCATTGCCTTCACACTGACTCACCCCCCCAGTCCTTTTTATTTCTTGTGTCTTGCTAAGTCACTACCCCAGGCTGGGCTTGCACTTGCAGTCCTTCTGCCTCAACCTCCCCTACTGCTGACATCACATGTTTGCGCACCGTGCCCAGCAATCTTAGTTATTTTTAAGTGTGCAGTTCAGAGGCCTGAAGCACGTGCACAGCGTAGTCCTTAGCACGGCCCCAAGCAGCCCTGTCTTACCTTCCCAAATTGAAATCTTGGCCCTGCCAAAGCCAAATTTCTACCACCCTTCCCAGACCAGAAACCACCACTCTGCTTTCTAGCTCTACAAATATGATCTCTCTAGGGACTTTATGCAAGGAAAACCCTTCTGTGATGGCAATTTTAAAACTTTAAAATTCAGTAGTAGTTTGACACATATTAGGACCAAATGAGATCATGCTGCCCTCCACATAGCCCGCCTGTTAGACTCACTTGGCCTGGATACACCGGAGCCAACCCAGCCCAGCTCAGGTGGCCAAACCTTGCTGTGCAGCCTGTACTTTCTCAGCCCTGCCCTTGCCAGCTTTCAAGGGCTTTATGCCCAGCAAAGAAGAATAACTGAAGCTACCCAATAAAAATTCATGCTTCTCGGCCTTTGTAACTCCCCCTTGCAGAACTTAGATAAACTAAGCCCAAGGCCAGCTCAGGGCAGTGCTTGGGAGCATTTCCCCATCAGCTGCCGGCATAACAGGGTTGATTGTCTTCTGACTCCTCGGGCCCGAGCGCTTTCCATTTGGTTTGGTACCGGATTCTGCACACCACCACGGGCGTCCTCTTGTGACTGACCTCTTTCATGTACTATGCTGCCCTCAAGGTCATCCATGTTGTGCCATATATCAGAATTCCCTTCCTTTTTAAGGCTAAGTAATATTCCAAAGCATACACATCTTGCTTAGAAGCTCATCTAGCTCACATGGCTTTGGCTGTAGTTTTGGCTACTGTGAGCAATCCTGCTATGAACAAAGGCAGACAAATAGCTTCCACTGTCTTGTGTATAAACCTAGAAGTGGAATGGCTGGATCGTGTGTTTTACTCTGTGAGGAATTACAGAGGCAGGAGAAGTTTGAGTCATCCTAGGGGGCTGCCTACTTCAATTGTGGGCAGTTCTCTTGCTATACTTATAGTTGAACAACAAAGAAGAAGGGATTACTGTGGATTACCTTACTGGCATTGAACAAAGGGTTTAGGGGAGCTGCTTTCCGCTCCTTCGGCCAATTTCCTTTCACATTCTGAATGACTGCACACCTAGCTTCTGATACACTGGCTAAGTGATCTGTAAAAGCCCTGTAAACACATCAAGTTTGTTTTTCTGAATCCAAGAAAAAGGGATATCGTTTATACTCTGCCCTCATGGTACATGAGAGAGAAATAAAAATTGTCAAAGTGCTTTGTAAACGGCACATTTATAACATTGTGCAGTGTTCTTCACAAGTAATAAACTCAGTACTGAGGACCCCAGATTGAGATCCCCCAAAGGTACCTCCTTCTTCATCTGAGGACTGTCGAGCTTCAGTAAATAAGCAGTAGCAGGTGCGGGAGAGCTCCTGCCTGGAAGCAAGACCCAGTGTGACAGGGACGGAGGGCGTGGCCCCCACCTGGAGCACAAAGCTTACTTACTGCTCAAGCTGGCTTCGGACACTCCTGCCTCATGTGTGCTAGAGGACTGCAGTGGATGGCTCTGCCAGCGCCGTTACCTGCCCTCTCATGGGCCTCAAAGTCCTTTTCCGTGCCCTGCCCTTCTCCAGGAATCCATTGCCCTGTGTTGAAGATGCCACAGGAACCGTGTGCAGAGCCACCTCTGTGAACCACGTGCAGAGCCACCTCCGTGAGCATCGCGCCTCCCTGGGTGTCTCCCATGTACTTGTGAACCAGTCATATGCAGTCCTGTGTTTCTCTTGCCAGTCTGAGATTTGGACTAGACTAGACCATATAAGGGCTGAGGAAAAATTACTTTCCCTCCCCGAAACACTCCCTGTCAAACACTGAACAGCTAGGGAATCTGAAAGTTGTTTGAGAGGGGCAACGTTGCTTACGTGTTTGAATGACCCCTAACAATGGCCTCTTGGCCCACTGCCTAGCTGCATGTCCCAGGACACAGGAGCACTGTTACTGGGGATCAGTGGCCAGGGGCTCTTCTCAGCCCCCGGGCCACTAAGAACTGACAGGCTGCCTTTTTTTTTTTCAAACTTGTTGCTTGGAGTAGTTTGGATAGTTTCACTCAGGATTCCTGGAGTTAAGTCCCCTTCCACCTCCACTCCACTCAGCTCAGCAGCAGCACCAGCCCTACCACTCTGCTCCTCCACATACCATCAGCTCACACAAAAGAGAGCGAATTTATTTTCACATACACAGTAGTGCTGTCAGGACCTAGTGGAAAATGGCTCCAGAGAACAAGAAAAGGGGGCCTCACAAGGTGCCCAGGCTGAGGTTCTCTGGGACAGGCCCAGAGGCAGACAGGGTCTTATGTACACACGTGAGCTTTCAGCTGCAAGTTGCTAGGGAACCTGGTGTTCTTAAATTCAGTGCCTGTTAACTTGGTTCTGCCAGAGAAAGCAATGGGTGGAACAGGAACTATGACGCAGACAAAGCTCTTAGCTTCAGTCTCCCTCCTGGGGCAGATGGGTCTGATCACATCAGCTCTGCATCCCCAAGGATTACACCTCAGCCTCACTTGTAAAAGATATAAAGATTTGAACTAAACTGTATTCAGTGGGATGACAATTTTTCTGTGAAAATGTCACCATATGAAAGTTTTTCAGGTACGAAAAGAAAATGATAAAGTTGACCATAGGAGTAAGCCTAGCTGACTTCTGGGAGAGCCTGCTCTTTTTTCTGTCTCTTTATAAGAGGTCTTCATGTCTTTCTGAATACACTGCTAGAACCTACTACGCCATCACCGCCACCTGACCCTCTGGCCGCTTTGCACACAGGAGCAGCAGGGAGTTCTCTTTGGGCCAGCTGGGCCTGTCTTTCCTAGGGAGGGCTCAGGGGACCTCACCTCAGGGGCCACGAAGTTGGCGGTATAGCAGGGGGTCATCAGCAGCCCGTTCTCGGCACGCAGCTGCTTGGCGAAGCCAAAGTCACAGATGCGGATGGATTCAGGGTTTCCAGACTCATCCATGTACAGAATGTTACTGGGTTTCAGGTCCCGGTGTACAACCTGGAGGGCAGGAAATATCATACAACAACAGCAGGAGAGAAGAGGAGCATGCTTGGGAGGGACTGTTTGCTCAGGGCCAGGTCCTGCAAAGAGTTGCACCTACCCCATCTTTCCCTCTGACTATAGGTCACCATGTCTTCATCACCTGCTATTGCAGGAAGTGTCTGAATAAGGATGTAAACAAGTACTTGTCTTGGGAGGGAACTTCTTATTGGAGCCAGTACAGCAAAAGACCTGGTAGTGAGTATAGGGACGAAAGCGTTTCCAAAGGCTGCTCTCAGTACCTAAATATTTGTCACGTGCCACCCGAATGCCCAGCACTATCAGGTGCACAGCAGGCCCAGCCTGTGGTCTGCAATTTATGGGCATGCCAACTCCTTGAGGCAAACAGCAGGAATGGGGCTACACAGACATAGCGACCATGACTGTGCCCCTTAAAGAACCAGCATTCCCAGCATACTCTACAGAGACAGTGACAGCTGCCACAATGGCAGGGCCAGGGACATCTCAAAGTAAAGTGGCTATTTAGGGCACAAAGGGATGTCTTCTGAGGAGACAGAGCACTATTGTGAGGACTTGTGGTGTGTGCCTTCAAATGGCCTCGTCAAGAGCATCTCAGTTGTCCTGTTACAGCCCAGTGAGAACATCTGCTAGGGAAATTAAAGGGACACACTCTGGCAATGAATCTGGTTTGCAGACTCCTGGGGACAAGGAAATGAAAGACCCAGTTTCAGTTCTGTCACCTCCTTCATTAAGCAGAAGCCTCAGCTAGAGGGGCTGTCTTAAGTGTTTGTCTACTGGGAAAAACTGTACGCAAAACTCCTGCACCATCAGGTGGCTACATAGCAGGAATCCTTGTGTGGTCCTGAGTTAGCGTATTCTGTCCAGAGATGAGCTCTTTTTGAAGGTTCACAACCTTGCATGCACAGCTGGCCATGACGGCATGGCCTGCTGCTTCATGACTGTCATGAAGGCGGTTGGAGACGAGGAATGGAAAACAAGGGTGACTGTGTGTCAGGGCCTGGGTGTGGCATTGTGCTAAGCTGTGACAGGGTGGAGCCTCAACCTTCCCAGGAGCTGGTCCCTTCACCTGTACCACGAGCATCCTCTATGCTTTGGGATTCAATGCAGCTCGAGGCATTTGAGGGTTTTCTGAACCTCAGCTGTCACTATCATTTCTGTTGACAATATTCCTTTCTATTGGTTAATAAATTTGGATTTACACTCTGCAAATAATGAAAAATTTAAATGTCTTTTAACAAGGCCAGAGTTTGCTCCCCCATCCCCGAAAACAGTCTAGGTGAGTCTAATTTATTAATGTAGCTCTAGGGTATGCTGTATATACAAATTATTTTAGACCCTTGAGGAGTAGCAGAATACATCACCCCACAATATGGTGTTCTGGCATATTGACTATTGTGAGCTTCAGTAATTGAAGGAAGTGGATGGTAAATGCTTTTTGACCCCTGCCTATTTATTAGAAAACAAGACACAAACTGATAAAGGTGTCTACCTCCCCTTTCTACCAGGAAGTACAGAAGTTAATCACCAGAGACAGTCTGGACTGCTGCAACAACAAACCTTTCTTGGCAGTATCTGCTGGTTCCTGTACCTTTACCTGCTTAATTAGCTGCCCTAGAATAATGATCTGTTTGTGCTTCTCTTGATCGTGTGCCCTTTGTCACTCTAACTTACAGAGCCTCAGCTCATGGGCCTCAGAGGGAGGGCAGAGAGCGCTCTTCCTTGCGCTGTCCTCAGCGAGGCTGACAGGACCAGATGAACTGTGGTCTGGGAGGGACTCAGCACAATCGGAAGACCTGCCTGGGACCTAGAGCTCCTCCACAGCCTCGGCTCTCCTGAGGCTGCTCTGAGGCTGCTCTGGCTGTTGTGTCCTTACCCCCTGGGAGTGCAGGTAGTCCATGGTCTTGGTGATGGTGCACAGCACGTCACTGGCCTCGCGCTCTGAGAAGTACCGCTGCCGGAGGATGCGGTCGAGCAGCTCCCCGCCCCGCATCAGCTCCATCACCAGATACACATACTTGCCATCATCATACACCTAGGAGCCCAAAGGGTTCACACGTAAGCCTCGGGGCCACAGTCGCCAGTGCCATGCTCCCCGGGTGCCTGCTTCTATGACAAGAAGGGGAGGAGACCAAGGCTGCAGCCCATGTTCCCTGGAATAACAGCAAGTACGCAGGTGACGGGTCTCAGAGGGAAGGCAAAGAATGCTGCCACCTCTGGAAGGCAGAGGTGTGTAGCACGGACGCACATGCACCGTGGTGCTGCCCATGCTGGTCTCCAGTTTCCTGTGTGGATGGACCTGGGGCTTCCGTCAGGGTATTCCAGTTACACAAGTCTTGGGGGGCGCCCTGCACCTCTGAGCAGCCCTGGGAGGCATCTGCTTCTCCCTCACATCACTGCCGTGGATGGTGCCAGGAGCCACGGCAGCAGGATTTAGAGTTATATCACCCAACTGGAGCCACTTTCATCTCAGAGAAGGGACAGAAAAAGACCGATTTTAGAGCAGTGGCTTAAATCTCTCGCACTCAACGTTAAAAACAACCACAGCAAAACTCTGGCTATTTTTGTGCCCAGGCCCCATGCACGGAAGCCCCCAAAGGCCGCAAGCACCAAGGACTGTATGCAAGGGACTGAAACAGGCTTACTTTTAGCTCATTGATCATCACTGAATCAATGCATTTTTGAAACAGATTAGTAATTTGCCTGTCTTTGAATTTAATGAAAGAGAGAAAGTTAATTTTGGAGTGTTTATTTTTGAGTTTATGAACTCCAACAGTCTACATTAGCAAACCGAAAAATCACTGAATCACTCATCCCCAAAGTAACTGAAATGGGCTGAGGGACTCAGGTAGTTCTCAGATGAGTTGGGTTTTGCTTGTCAGTCTTATGTCGGAAACAGCATTGAATGTGTGCGGTGGAGAGGTGGCTGTAAACCTTAGCGATGGCAAGGGCTTCACATAAACCTGGATGTAGGACACTGGTTTACTTTGTCTGTCAGTAGTAAACTGAACCTTGCATCTCTCTTACTCCAGAGACTACTTGCCAGAAGGGACACTGAGTTGGCCCTGGCATCCTGAGGTCCTGGGCCCAACAAAACTATCTTCCCTTTCCAGCCCTAAACTCTGCGCTCTTCAGGCATTCTGTTGTGCACTTCCTGACTAGCTATGCATGGTAAACTCTTACTCCATCCCCTCTCACCAGAGACTGGGACAGCAACTACCCAGAGAGCCAGAGAAGCTTCAAGAAGCTGCATAAGCCAGCTGGCTCTGGGCCTTCCCTCACTCCCTGAGCCCTCATCTCTTTTTCTGTTACAGTTAAGGTAAAAGCTCTTGACATGGCTGGGTTATGAGTCACACTAGGAACCATTTCCTCTGTTACATGGCTGCAGTATGTGATTTATGTGTAGCCAGGAGCACCCAGTACACACACACACACACACAGGTCTCACAAATTGGGTGACCTGCTCCAAGGAGTTTGTGGTAACCAGAGTGGAACTGGATTTGGCAAGTAATCATGGGCCCAAGAAACACTTGACATGTATGAAGAACTTATGAAAAATAAATAGTAGTGCTCCTGTCAGCTGAAGAAACTGAGAGCAGAGGCACTGAGGCCACTTCCCAAGGCCACTCACGTCTTTGAGAGTGATGATGTTGGGGTGCTGGCCGTACCGCAGGAGGATCTCGATCTCTTCCGAGGGATCTCTTTTACTCTTATCGATGATCTGCAGCAGATACAACATATGACAAGGATAGATTTACTTTTGGGCTTCAGACCGATTTCTGGTGGACCTTTCCAAGAAGAACGCCAGACCCCAGTGCCCTCCTCGTGTCCTCACTGGCCACTCTAGCCTCACACAGGACAAGCCTATATAAACTCTCCAAGACCACTACATTAAGAGCCAGGCCTTTTTTCCTCTCTAGCATGAGTCACATTTACCTGAAGTGGCACAGGGTAAATGTTTAATGAAAAACATAATTTCTTATAGTAAAACACCCCTAGCCATCAGTCTCCCTCATAAGATCCCCAATCTTCAGACACACTCATCCCACTGTTCTTGCCACTTTCTGAAGCAGTTCTGGAACCCTCTTAGATGATTATTAGATGTGATCAAAACTATGGTGGATGCCGCCTCTGACTGCCATCCAATGGAAAGGGGGACTTGTAAAACCATTCTGGGATCTCCTCATTCACCACATTCCCTGGACCTGGTAGGCCCTGGGCTGGGCAGCTGAGCTTCTTGGGTGAATCCCTAACCACTGTATATCTCAGGCATTTTCTATAAGCTACATACCTATAACTCCATGAGGGGCTCACATATCTCACCAAGAAAAACCAGGAAAGGAGAACAGGGTGGCTTTGCTTGAGGGGTGAGACAGAGGAAGGCTTTTCTCATTTCAAGCCCCTCCACACTCAGCGCTTGTACCAGTGTCTTAGGACAATAGATAAAATCATTTCATCCCATGAAAATAGTTGGCTTTCTACTGCAAAATGCCATGAGTCCAAACCTGCCTTGAGATAGGAGGTTCCCACTGGCATATGATGGCTGATACCTCGGGAGGTTCCTTCCTTAAGCCCCGGCCCCAGTGCTCTATGGGAAGGGAGCTGGTGTTATGGTTTGTGTCTAGATGTCCCACAAAACCTCATGTAGTCCTGGGAGTGGGCTTTTAGAGTCTGTGATTGATCCAAGTACTGGATTAAAGGTATGAGTGCTATACTTGCTCTAGGGCAGGTAGCCTGCACACACCATAAGGGACAGAAAGAGGTCTCTCTTGTTCTCTTTGTACTCCCTCTCCCTCCCTCCTCCTCCTTTACTCTCTACCTTCCTTCTCCCCTCCCTTTTGTTGCTTTTGCTCTCTTCCACCAAGTGAACTGCTGCCCCTCTGCTAAGCCACCCTGTCATGGAGCCAGCAAATTACTCTATAAACTCTGAGCTAAACAAACGTTTCCTGCTCTGAACTTTGTGCATCAGGTATTTTGTCTCAACAGTGAGAGAAAAATAACCAAGATAGCTGGTGAGGCAAGGGATCACTTATTTTACAGTGATGGCACACAGGACAACAACATCCAGGATAGAAGACAGGTCATTAGAATGCCTTCATAACAGCCATGTGTACTGTGCTTGTGTCTTAGCTCCTCTTAAGTTTAAAGCTTTCACTCTGGAGAACATGCAGCTGTGTCATCAACAAAGTATGGGGGTGATTAGTGCTTGTAACACTGAGGCCTCTAAGTGGAGTCTGGCATGAAAGTCAATTTTTTTCTTAGATGAACTCAAGGCTATAGTAGTCTTTGAAACACTACTGTTACTTGCTGCCCCCTTACGCATGGCTTTCATTGTTATGAAAAACCCTGAAGTTCTGAGTCCTCTAGCCTATGGCTGTTTTAAAGGCAGTCTATTTCAACTGGTTATATCCATGATGTGCAAGGCTTATAAGTGGCCTTTGATGACAAATAGACAGGTTAGTAAGCACCCTTTCCAACACAGACTCTCCCCTTGGGGTCTCCTATTTCTGGGGTGAGCCAGCACATAGTGCACTGTTCTGTAGGAGAAACACTTATAAAAGGTCCATGAAGTCTGGCACACTAGGAGGCTGAAGCTAGAGGATCACAAGTTTGGAGCTAGCCTGAGCAATATAGCAAGACCCTGCCTCAAAATAAAGAATATCGAAATACACTTCACACATCACCATAAACTCAGGGGATGTGAAACAAGGGGAGCTGTGAAGGGAGTGGGTAAAAGATGTTCCATGCATGCACACATCTGCCAAAGTAAAATCCATTAATCTGTGTAACCGATATGCATTGACAAAAAAGTAGGGAAAAATAAATTTAAAAAGTGCTGGGGATATAACTCAGTGTGAAGGCTTTTAGTTCAATCTGCAGTTCTGCTGAGAAAGAGAAAGAGAGAGGGAGAGAGAGACAGAGACAGAGACAGAGACAGAGACAGAGACAGAGAGATTAAGACAGGTAACATGGTTGGGCTTTCTAAAGTGCTATGAGCCTGTCTTTGCAGTCCTTGGAAGGGTCTCGACCTAGAAGGCCTGAACTCTTTCCCAGCTTCCCTTGGCTGGGATCTGTCTTTATAATTTGAGAAGCTTAAAATACATTCATGAACTTACAAAAAAAAAAAAAAAAATCAGTAGCAGATCCATTTTTTTCCAAAGATCATGTCATGATAAAGTGATATATTTTTAGCATGAATAAGTTTGGTTCCCTCTCAAAGGAACAGGATGCCAAATACACAGAAAAGAGGAAGCCTCTCTCGTGCAGCCAGGGACACTCCTCAAGACAGACATGGTGCAGATGTGCCCCTTGCTCAAGTGATTTCAAACTGGGGAAGGAATGAAAGCAGATACTTCTACTTCCACATGCATGCGCAAATACCCCTGAATAACCTCAGCTTCCTGTGGGAGGGAGCCTGTCCTGGGACCCCCGGTAGGAGACCTGGCTGTATTCTTTGGTACAGTTTTTGAATTCCAAATGTGACTATTTTACCTATTGAAAAAAAAATGACATATGAAGGCAATGTAATTATCACAAGAGTTGCTGTTACACCTGAGATTCTGAATGATAGGGTTGTCTGTTTACCCAACTATCTATTTTATTCCTACATGTTCTTTCGTTGTATTGTAAGAAAATTTCTTATTTATACTAATAACTGTGTGTAATTAATCAGTTTTTTATAAAACAACTTGCCTTAAAGTTGTACCAACGTTTGAGAAATATTTTAAAATTATGATAAAAGTTAACCTGCAAGTGAGACCGTGAGGGACTGCCTGCAGTGACATAGGGGCTGGGACAACAAAATAAAGCCTGGGCCTGATAAACCGGTCTCTTTGTAGCATGACATATTTCAGCTAACACCAGGACACCTCCATGAAACCCCAGAAGCAGAATGTTTGCATGAAATGATAAACTGTTCCTGTGCCTTGGTTTGTTCATCTTTAGAAACTGGGGCAGCCTTGTGCACCTCTCCAAGTGCCAGCACGACTGAATTGGCATGTACAGATCTCTTCACACCCCATACAGAATGACCAATCATGCAAATGAATCATTTTCATGGCGAGGATAAAATACAATCACACTTGCTACTCCAGGAGATGGACCAAGGGGCTGTGACCTGCCACGCTTACGCTCTTGAGCATCACTTTAGTTTTTTGTCTCTGAATCTTCCTTTCACGTTGATGCCATGGAGCACAGCAATGCTTAAAATGACACCAGAGTAGAAAGGCCCCGGGAAAGCACGCGCAGCCACACAGCTGCCGCTGGAAGCTGGCAGTGACGGGATGGCTTCTTGGGGTGGCTTGCTGAAGTGCAGCTGGAGCTGATGGGGACTTGCAAGGGACATGCTGTGTCCAGGGGTGTGCAGCCATTGCCAGGGGTGTTCCATCCCTCAGGAAGGAACACAGGGTGTTGGAAGACCTCTCTAATCCCCTCTGGTTGCAGAACTGTCCAAGGCAGAGGACAAGGCCAGGGGACTGGGACATGGTTCCCAGAGTTAGGGAGCAGGAGGTATGCGGGGAAGATGGAGGCCCCCGCCCCCCATTGAAGGGCTCCCCTGCCACAGACCTGTGACTGGAGTGGGCTCTTACCCCAACACCCTTCCTGCTTTTCCCCTTCTCCCAGTCTGGGTCATTTCAACACTGCCTGAGCACCTGGGTCCCACACACAGGCCAGACTTGTTGTAATCCAGGTTTAATCTTGACATTGTCACAAGTGCTTGTGTGTGTGTGTGTGTGTGACTTTTTTTGGAAAACCTTTTTGCTTCCTTTAGTTTTCCTGTTTGCAAGGATGTTGAGTTATTTGAGAGGGTGAATGACAGAAAGTGGCAGTGAGTGTGATTCAGGGCTGTAGTGAACTGGGGACAGCATGGTCTAGGAAATGGGTTTGGAGCCCATGTTCGGAAACATCAAGGACCATCGGTGAAATTCTTCTCAGTGATGTTGGTTTCTTGGGATCGATAGTGTTAGGTTGTTCCTAATTGGCGCAAGCCCTGGTGGAACAGGTTCTTTATTCTGAGAATAATATTATTTTATAATCTTTATAATGGACTGAAACCTAGAGAGGGACTGTCAGTGTATGTGGGAACCAGCCTCTTGTCCCCAAGGGCACGCTCCATGATACTGATGACCAGGAGGACAGGCCACCGAGGGGAAGAGATGGCTCTTCCTCTCTCCTCCTCACTGCCACCTAGCAACAGCTGTGCAGGAAGGCCACCTGTCAGAAAGGCCACCACCTGGTGGGCAGGGGATGCTGCGTGTGTCCCCTCTCCTTAGAAGTGCTAAGTCAGTGTCTGCACCTCCAGGGAGCACCTGTGCCTTCCATGATCAGTGGCACAGGATGACAGCTTTCCTCAGTGCCTGAGCATGTAGACCCAGGCCAAAGCCAGTTATTCTTGGAGGCCAGAGCTGGTACAGAGCAGTCTTGCTCCACTGATGCGCCTCTCCCTCTCCTTTTCAGTGTCTAGATCTCTCCCTGTCTTTCTCACCTCTCTCCGCCACTAGAAACGTACTTCAGCATTGACTGAGGCTGTGGGGTGAGTCCAGGGGCTTCCTGGACACTTGTGTTCTCTGATTTGTCACAGGATCAGTATTATGTTTGACGTAAAGTAGGAGAGCATGTAATTACTTGAAAAATCTAACAGATACTTTCTTCTGCAAAATTAACTTAAACAAATCACATAGAGAAAGACCTCTCATGTTTCCCTTGTAGAAAAAATTAAAATTTGCACGCCAATCAGTCCTTCTAAAAATAAGCTGCATTCAGGCCAAGCATCTGCTTTAATTACATTTCTTTTTCGGTTGACAAGTTACGCACACAGTATGAAAATGAGCGCAGATGCGGGAACACTGTTCCACATGGCTGGTGTGGATCCCAGTGGGTCTCCTGGTGGGAGAGCAGGCTTGGCCCCAGTGTAGTAAGTGGTAGCAGCACCTATCCCTGGGGATGAGAACGGGGTGACATATGCCTGGGTATGGTTTTATGGGTCTATTTTCATCCAATTCGATTGTCCCTGCAAGCTCAGGTATTTTAACAATAGCACAACACTGTGCTGCAGAAAGGTGTGCTACCCACTCCTGAAGCACAGGACAACTCAGCCACTGCTGACATGCAGGCCCATCTCCATGCACAGGAGGGGTCTGCACGCCTGTGTCCATGTGGGCTGTCTAAAGATGAAACAGGCCATGAGAAAATGCTAAAAGCACAGAAGATTTCATTTAATTTCTGATTTTTAATTGCATTCCACTTTTTGCTGTAACTTCTGGTTCTGTGACACAACACAGTTCCTAAAGGGCTGGACTGCTGGGGGGAGGGCTGTGCTACTAGAGGTGCAGTTTAAGTAGAAAAGACTGAGACGTCCCCTTTGTTTACCTTAGTCTTCATACAGGAAATAGACAACACTAGGCAAAGGCTTGACCCTGTGGTGCTGCAGGGAAGGTGGGCCTGGTCCAGCTGCCCACTAGCACATGGAATACAGCTATGTATGGGGTGCTGGGATATTTGCTAGCACCATGTGCTGTTCTTGTAGATGCCAGACTCACACTTCTCATGCTTTTGAGGCGTGACCCACTGCCCTGTCTCATATCAACATCATGCCAATTTGCTACTTCTTGATCTGGCTTGGCACTAATGCACAGTCCAAAGGGAGTGTTAGGGCTCCCGAACACCATCAGGAGGCAGAGCTGTGGGCAAGCAGTAGGAGCACACAGGGGCTGATGCCAAGAGGGTCCTTGGCTTCTGGTGTACTAGCTGGAGATCTTCCTGGACACACACTGGGGTCATTAATCTTCTAGCAGGATACGGGTAACGATACGACTATGTGGTGAGAACACAGTGCTCTTGGAAAGGCCTTGGCAAGAACTGTGGCCCATGTTCACTGTCACCATCCTCATGGCACTGCATTGTGCTCAAGTCTCAGTGCTGCCCCCTAGCCACTGCACCTGCCCTTGTGAGTGTCGGCTATCGGGCTCTTTGTCCTGATCAGCTTCTGTGGGATTTGCAAGAGGCCGACCTGGTGACACTGGGGCAGTGTAGGTTAGATCCGTGCCCACCAGCTGTATTCTGCAATAAGCAGATTCTGGTCAAGAGCTTTCTCGGGCCGGGCATGGTGGCACATGCCTGTAATCCCAGCACTCAGGAGGCTGAGGCAGGAGGATTGTTGTGAGTTCGAGACCAGCCTGAGCTACAAAGTGAGCTTAAGGCCAGCCTGAACTGCATAGTGAGACCCTGTTTCAAAAAGACAAAAAAAAAGAGCTTTCTCAGGACAGCAGTAGAGAGCCCAGGAGAGGCCAAGACTGCAGCAACCTGGGTGGAATGCCAATATTTATTATTATTAGTAGTAGTAGTAATTTTTATATTTTGGTAACAGGGTCTCACTATGCAGCTTAGACTTATATAGTGATCCTCCTGCCTTCAGCCTTCCCAGCACTGGGATTGCAGGCGTGTGTCACTACGCCCAGTCTCGGTGGCCAGATCAGTGTGCGTGGAGCTGGGGATCAAATCCTGGCCCTTGTGCTTATCTAAGCAGGTGCTTACTCTACTGAGTTATCTCACAGGCCCCAAATATTATTTTTCTTAAAAATACCCCTTCATCCTTCTTTTTAATCTTTCTCCATCAGATGGCCTTCAGTACTTAACAATGCTATTCAAGCCTGACTTTAAATGAAGAAATGAGGGGAGGTGACCTAAGGCCCCAAGGAGCACGCAGGTCTGTGACTGCCACTGCAGACTCCAGTAGTGTCACCTCCCACCACCGGCCTCCTGGCCCGGGAGGCGGGGCTCAGCTGGCCACTGTAATGTGTCTGACCGAAGGAAGAAGAGGAAGGGAGGGCTGTGACGGCTTTCATACTCAGCCGTCCCAACAGTGCCCAGGCATGGGTAAAGGGTCTTCTGGAGTCAAATCTGAAGTGCTGAGGAGGAGGGGAAGGGGCTGGCTCGGTCTCCTGCCAGAGGCTGTACTGTCAGCGGAGGGTGCTGGACATTTTTGTGTTGTTTGCCAAAGTCCCAAGGGAGAGATGGAGACCAAGACAAAGAATTCCGATTTTCATTCAACCAGCATGAGTCCTTACTATACGTTGGATGTGGTGCTAATGGTGGCTCCATTTAGGACCATTTCTGGCATCACTTCTCAAAGGCCTTAGCACAGTGCCCAGCAGAGAGAAGGACTCAATTTTAACAACGCAGCTGAGAATAGATGCAAAATCAGCAATCTTGCTGACTAGCAATACACTTTGGTTAACTGGTATAAATATGACTTTAAATGTAGTCCATATGATATCAGAGGACATATAGTGGGAAGATTAAGAACCCAAAAATATACATGTATTGGGCCAGCCAAATGGGTCAGTGGATTGAAGTGCCTGCAAGCAGGCTCAGGGGTTCGATACCTGGGCCTGCCATGCTGGCCCTATCCCCAGGGCACGCTGAGACAGCAATTGAGACTGGGCGTGGTGGTGTGCACCTGTAATCTCAGCTCTTGGGAGGCTGTAAACAGGCAGATCACTACAAGTCCAATCTAGTAGTGAGACCCTGAACACCCTATAAACTCTTGCCCCCCAAGAAGATGCATGTAGATATGATATATCATAATGATAATATCATATATCATAACAATATCCAAGAATGTGAGAATTACTAGGATCATATACATCACCCAACATTGACAGAGATGACAAATCATCTATTTCCTCTCGGAGGGACCAGTAATACAGTTCACTGCTGTCACTGTGAGGTGCTTACTTGGCCCTGAACTCATGGACAGATCATCATCACACTGCCAAGAAAGAGCTCCTCAAAATTCAGCGAGGAAGGGTCACGCCACTCTCTTCTCCAAAAACGCCTCCTGGAGTTTTATGGCTTTGCACTTCCACCCCACCATCGGGCCCTGGGCTGGTCTTCTCAGTCTGCCAGCATCAATGTCGTGGGCTGGAGGATGGGCAGAGTGGGTACGGGGTGCTCAGCGTATTAAGCAGCAGCTCTGGCCGCATATAGCACCAGCAGTGGGATCTCTGCTCACGTCGTGCAAATCAAAATAAATCCCCACATGGCCAGCGTCCCCGACTGATGCTGTCTGGCTGGGGCAGAAAATGGTGTGCTGGTCACAGTCTTCACTGGGTGTGACTGCCGTACCTTTTGTCCTGCTCATTACTGAGTGGGGACATTTCTGAGCCATCTGTGTATTAGGAGAAGAGGATGTCCATCTCTCTGACTACTATTCCTCAAAATGAAGGTCCTCTTTTCATGTACAAAGTATACAGGAATTTGGATTGCGGGGTAGTGTATAGGCTGTTCAAGTGGTGGCCTTGGGTGACACAGCTAAGTTTGAGTGGCAGGAGCACATCTGCTAAGGTGAAAGCCACGTCAAACACCAAGTAATCACCTGCTGTACCCATAGCTGGGAGCTCACAGATGGAAACACATCAAAATGTGCTATATCCTAGATCCTTTATTCAGAGGTAGGGATTGTGCTGATCATCGACAGTCGGCTGCTACAGAAAAGCCTAGGTAGTTCAGTACCTTCTACCTGGAGAATGCTAAAGAGACAGTGGCCTAGATCCTGCTAAAGCTATTCTGATGACGACAAGGCCACCCTGCAGAACGAGCTGTTTGCCACAAAACTGCTGGCGCTTCCATCTTTGGAGTAAACCAGACAGTGGTCCTCTCAGAGAATGGACTGATCGCTGCCATCCGCACGTGCTTCTGCCATGGCTTTTGGTCTGTGGTAGGGTGTGGGTCCAGAGCTACCCCTCACAGAGAAGCCCATAGTTTTTTCATGGTCCTGCTACTTCCTGTGGTGGTTAAGACCTTTCAGATAATAAATCATGATCCAGTATAGTCTCAGGAAGAATGAGGGAAATCCCTTCATGTCCACCAGCTAAATTTGTCCAGAGAAATTCAAGCCTTGTTAAAAAAAAAAAAAAAAAAGGGAAGGTCTGTCTTTTCCTTCTACCATCAGCCAGACCTACAGTGCCTGCTTTCTTGAGGGAGAGTGAGAGTGAGAGGGAGCGAGCATGAGCGTGAGAGTGAGACAGAGGACGAGAGAAGAGAGGAGAGAGAGACAAAGCTGACTTCAGATGAATCTTTGCATGAAGGCTGGATGTGGGAACGTCAAGGGGAGGACAGGCTGCCCTTGTCAATGGGGCTTATTTGCAGGGCATGGAGTGGGGTATCTTTGGAAGGGCACTGGAGCTGCCAAGCGGGCCACACAATGTATTTGTTTCTCTGTAGCTGCTGGCAAGAGCATTTGTTTTTAGGAGGGGTGCTGATTACCCGATAAAAAATCTGAAGAATTTCTATGAGTAACAACCCACACAGAAAGGATTCTAAGGAGCCTGTGTACACTGATGAAGCGTAGGGGAAACATGTTTTAGAGCATAAATAAAATGCTCTCATGTAAGGCAGAATGAAGTTTCCTACCCACCGTCGCTACATCTGGGCATAAGGCCAGCATCTGGCTCTGCCATGGTAGGCCTCTGTCCAGTTCCTCTGTAAAACCCCCTGCATAGTAAGGTGAAGAAACAGGAAGAAGCCTGCACAAGAATTGAGACCTAGGAGCACAGGAGGGGCAGTGTCTGTGCTGCGCCGAGCAGCGGCTCCCAGCCATTCAGCTCTGGCACCCGCCATGACAGTGGCCCTCCCACGGCCTCAGCCAACACCCCCAGTTCAGCCAGGATATGGCAAGTCCTGCATCCGCCAGCTAGACCCACACATTAGTTGCTCTTCTGTACTAAAACATTTCTTTTCGTTTGAGAAATTAAAAGATTATTTTGTTAGAAAGCTATCAATTCCTAAAATGCTTTGGGTAGTATCTTTTTGCCAGCATTAAGTGCTTCCACAGTCCAAGAGACCTGGGGCAAAGGTCTCCAGTGCACATGCGCATACTTGAGGACTGGCTCTTACATCACGCTTGTGCTCAGGGAATGGCAGTGGAGCTGAGGGCAAGCTGGGAGGATGGGGCTGCCATGTAGCCAGCATGCTGGGCAGTGTCCTCAGGGCCCAGGAAAGCCACGAAGGTTGGCCGTGACCCCTGATACACTTCTTGACAGAAATCCCATCTCTCCCCAGATAATCTAGGCAGAGTTGGGGCAGCATATATGCTACAGACACACTGGGGAACAAGCAAGTACTAGCCAGTCACGAGGCTTGGGCTTCGGTCCTCGGGACCTTCAAGGAGAGTGGTAGGCTCTATAGAGTCTCTCAAAGTCTAGAGAGAGAAATACCATGTGTGCTATTTATATATATTATGTTCTTATTGTAGCTCTGGGATTAATACACAATTTACTAACTAGAAAATTCTAGAAAATACCATTTTAGACTTTCAGATCAAATGTTTAGCAGGGAGGCTAAAAGTTAATATGTAGAGAGTCAAGAACAATATATACTGTTTTTGAAGGCTAGAAGCAAAACTACTAGCTCTATAAGTTTCTCAAAATAATATTCGTCTACACTTATTTCCTGGGTTACTTTTTGGTGGTCAACACTTCCTCCTTCTTTTTTTTTCAGAACCCAGGATTGAACTCAGGCCCTTGCACTTGCCAGGGAAGCACTTATTCTACTGAGCCATCTCCCTAGCCCCATCAACACTTCCTTCTAATACTCCTTTCTGTTTGCTTCTCATTTTCTCCCTCGCCAAGTGCCTCAACTGCCTCTCAACTCTATTTTCTCAAAGTGCTGGGAGCTCAGAGTTATTCTTGGTAAGAATTATACATAAGGTGCTAATAGTAGTAGTTCCTACATGGTACACATAAAAACAGGAATTTTTTCATGTTTAAGGAAAGTGCAGGGACTGTGTTTGATTCTCAGCACCACCTGCAGCGATGGCCCTGCCCCCTGGGTGCACTGAGTCAGCCACTGAGACTGGGTGTGGTGGTGTACACTCGTAATCCGGGTGGTGGGGAGGCTGAAAATGGGAATAACTATGAATCCACGTTGTGTAGTGAGACTTTGTGCCAAATACATAATCATAATCATAATCATAATAATGGTTTGCAAAACAATTTTAAATGGGTGATTGATGTCATCTCAAATCTAACTGGACTCCATTGTATCTCAACTTAGAAAATAGCAAGCAGCAGGGGTGTTCACTCTTGTAACCCATGTTACTACTGATGTTCTGACACAGCTGTTGCCCAGGCACTGTGCTCATACACATTGTGCTTGAAAAGTGATCTCCCTTACCTTCACAGCGTACTCGGCATCGGTGGCTTTGTGCACACATCGTTTGCATACTGAGTAGGAGCCCACCCCGATGTCCTCCTTGATCTCATAGCCATCGGTGAAGTGGATATTGTTCCCATGTAGCTGCTACAAGAGATCAGGACGAGAGGTTGTTAGAGACCTCCTGAAAAGGCACGCATGCCTACTAGGGCAGGCACTGAGAACACGAGGAAATGGGGGCACACAAGATACAGAGGTCCTTTGCCCAAGGTCTAGAGCTATTTAGTGATGGTGCCAGATCTAAAATTCAAGTCTTCTGGTTCATGTTCTGGGACACTTAATATTTAGACAAAATTGGTTTCTACTGACCAGCCTTATTTTTCCCACTATTATGAAGAAATGGGAATCTAGAAGCAAAAAAGGCAGAAGCACTTGCAGGTGCACGGCATATGGCTCAGAAGTCCATGTCCAGAGAGTGTCTGGATAAAAAACATCTAATTGGAGTGTACGTCATGATGTCTGAGTCAGGACCTGCTCCTGACCTACATGAGGTCCTCACCTACCCACTCTTCATCCAGGCTTCAGGCACATCCAGCCTTCACTTCACACACACCACAAGGCCATAGAAGAGAGGTCCTGGGGAAGTTACATGCCACTACCCAACCCATCTTGAATAAGGTGAGTTTAATTCTAACTTGGTAGAAGTCTTTGTATTTAGTATGTACACATATATGGTGGAAAACTCTAAAATGTCATCTTCATTTGCCTTCCAAAGACTTGGCACCCACAAATCAAATAGCTACCTTAGGGGACTGGCTTGACTGCACACAGTGAAGGCACCTCTGGCTTAGGATACCCACTCTGATGCCCATAGTGACATTCATCTCATTGTTGTTTCTTTCTTCTTAAAGATGGACATACAGCAGGGGCAAAAGTAATGGCTGACACCAGGATGGCAAGAAACATGGTAACACTCAGTAACAAGAGCTGTGCCAGGGAAGACTAGATAGCTGACATCGACCACCTTAGCACCGAGACCCCTCGGGTGAACAATGTCCACCCAGCCCTGGCACCTAGCACACCAGGGAGGACAAGTCCATAGAATCACTGAGGGGCATCAGCTGAATACCTCTGATGTCCTGTCCACTGGGCCCAATGGACTCACCTGCACGATCGGGTGAACTGGAGCCTTGTTCAAGTCTTGCTGCAAGGGTTCCTGGACCAGGCTGGAGGCCACAAAACTGAATCCTCTGAACAGATGATGTGCATTGGCACTTGGGGGAACACCAGGAGAGTCTGCGGGGAACAGTGGCAGGGCTCAGGCTTCAGGAGAGTGGAGTGTGTTGGAGAAATGATGGTGAGCATATCTACATGTGAGATGTGTGTGGCGAAGGACACACAGAAAGCCCAACTCCTATGAAATAACTCTGTTCCGAGTGGTGCCAGTGGTTTCATTTTTAAATGGCCAATATACCTTGAAAAAAAATCTTTAGAATAAATACTGATCACATCTTTTACTCTGCTGCCTTCTGCATTTACTAATAATGTTCACGTTCATGATCCACCACCCGTAGGTGCTCTAGACTAAGAGAAAGAGTGGCCAGCAATCCTGGGGGAACCGTCAGGGAGCGGGGCCACCATGTGTTGTGCACCTCATCTCAAGGCCAGCAGGCAGCATGTACAGGGTGCAGCCAGTGAGCCCCAGAATTGTCCCACTCCACCTTCTGCCCACATCTCTCCTGGGACACTGGGGCAAAGTTGTTTCAGCCCCACACACGGTGTGCGTGCGTGCGTGCGTGTGTGTGTGTGTGGAAGGAGCCATTTTCTGAGTTATAATCTCTCCGAACTCTGTACAATGTGTTCAAAAGTGCGACTGCAGTGGGACCAAGTGATGAAAGAATGACTTCCTGTTCATCATTGAATAAAACACGAGAGGAAAAGTGGCCACAGGGGGCGCTATCTGCATTGTATACATGTGTCAGACTACAAGCAAAACTCTGTTTTGCAAAGATCTACCAAAGATCAATGCAAAAGAGCAAGATCCCAAAGGAGTACTGGAGACTAGAGGATGCAGGCATCGCTCAGTACACATATGCATATGTACATGAGATTGCTGGCCCGCCTAAGGGATTACCAGAAAATAAAAGTAATCAGCCACAGCTAGGGTTGGCAGGGGTGGGCAGATTTAGGGGTGAAGGAGGGAGCAGCGTGAACACCACCTCCTCAGGTGGCTGGGCCTAGACCACACCGTTTACTTGTCCTGTGGAGATCCACTTTGTGTCTAGGACTTTATCCTTAGGGATTACTTTCAAAAGTAATTAAATTAATGTAGAAATGCCTACTTCAGCAGTATTTGATATAGCAAAAAAGGGGGAATACCCAAAAAGCCGTTCCCATTAAGGAAATCACGGTCGTGATCCATAATGGCTGGCGCGTATCCAGGGGCTCAGCATTGCTCACGATGGATTCTAGGAAGACTGTGATAATCAGGAGAGAGGCAGCTGTGCAAACTACAGACACAGGCACATGCCCCCAACAGTGAGCCAGTGGGAAAAAAGCTGCAGAACAATATGGGGAACATGTACACTGTAAGAAAAATATTTGAATACGTGTCTTAATATATATTATACCGAGTACACGAATATCATGCATGGCAAATTCTGTAATATGTAAATAAATGATATTCAAAATATAGCCTGCATCTTAATTTTTCTTACAAATACATGTAAAAAATTTAAAATACATATTATATATAAAGTTCTAAAAATTGCACATATATTCTATATTTCGTGTATACCTTAGAATCACTTAGCCCAGATGGGTTTGAAAAGGCCTTTGCCTTTCCATTCTCCTTGGCTGTTTCTGTCCTGGACAGTTCAGTTCTGTCCTTCACAGGGGCAGGTGTGAGGGCTGGGAGAGGCTTCTGCAGGGGAAATGTGGCTTTTCTGTTCTTTGTGAAATCCAGGACTGAGACCACATGCTGAGGGTGCTCTGAAGACAAGGGCTGGTCTCCAGCATCATCGACAGGGTCAGCCAGGCCTGGTCTCAGCTCAGCACCTGTGACCTTACAAAGGTGCTTCACAAGCAGCCCAGGGAGACAGGCCCACAGGGCCACTTAACTAGGAAGACCTGGGTTGATGGGAAGTAAAAACACCCAATGTCCTATTTGAGCAAAGTTTAATTAGGAGACAAGGTGCAGGTGAGTGGGCTGGGACCTGGGGCTGGGCCCTGAGCCAGCTGAGTTACTACAGTGCTTTCTTTTCCCTAAGCTGAATTCTAGATTTGAGGCCTGGCTTCTCTTTGAAGCCCCCATTGACCTTGCACAGCGCTGAAATCTCCATCAGAAAAGAGTAACTTGACAAATGTCTGCCTCAGAGTTAAAGCAATCCTCAAACCCCAAAGGTGCTTCAATGTTCTCCCATATGGCTGCAGGTTTGAGAACTCGACTCTGCTCTAGGACTTGGGCTAAGCTGCGCAGTGGTAAAAACTGAGCATTGATCCAGACTTGTTTAAGGAAATGTGTGCACCTACAGAATACAAACCATATTAGGGGAAAATCTGTAGATCAAATAAGCAACGGCTGCTGACCAACAGAGACAGGAAGTACCCAGCTCTGCCCAGTCTAGCCACAGACTTTTACCTCTTCCTGCACACAGCTTCCTGTACAGCTGAAGTGGAAGTGTGGGAGCAGTCAAGGGGGGCTTGATCACAAGGTAAAAAGCTGACATTTGAGTGCTGTGGCCAGATAGCATTCAATATGAGCGGTATAAAAAAATTCAGAATGCTATATAATCATGTAGGGATGTTGATTTTTTAGCACAGTGCTTACAGAAGGCCAAAATATAGGATAGATAAAAAGAAGTGTAAAACTAATTGCCTAATTACTGTTGATGACCCTCTGAGTATTTCCTGATCTGTGGAACGTGTCTCATGGCTTCCATATTTTAGGTCGGTATCTTGCACCCCTCAGCACACCCCAGTGAGCAGCTGATGTGTGAGCAGGAAGCACAAACCAGATGACTTCAGTTTCATTAAGAGGGAAAATCAATGACAAGAAGGCCCTTTGTGTACCCAGAGCACAAGGCAAGCGACTGGAGCATCCCGCACTCGATGAGCCGTGTACTGCTGTGACTGCTCTCTAACTCAGCCATGTGCTGGCCCACCTGCTTAGAGAATCTCACTTTTTCTAAAATCAGAGAGACTTGTATGTGTCACTAGCACAACAGTGACTTCCTACCACAATGTCAAAATGCACGATGTGTTAAATTAACTTGAACTAAACCTGATTGAGAATCTGGAATAGTAAAGAATCAAAAACTAATTCTAGATGATGTTGGCATGCACGGTGTCTAAATATGTTTCTCTTAGGCCAACATTAAAATTGAACTTTCTGTGTGCGCATAAGAATTATGAGGCTTATGGTCACACTGGCCAGCTAGCCTGGAGTCTAAATTTTTCATGAATAATACAAAAACACATTGTATGAATAATTTAGAGCCGACTGCATTAGAATCTTCTTACCCAGGGAGTAAATGTGGTCTTGCTTTGAATATTCTGAGCACACAGCTATGCATGATGGCAACTCAGGGAGCAGAACTTCCCCTCCTCCACCCCCAGGACTCCAGGCTACAGGGGTGTGCACAGACTCAAGGACAACCTGCTCTTGCTCGGGGCTATGTGCTTGCTCCCTTGTCCTTTTAGCTTCAGGTCAGCCACAGGAAGAGAAATAAAATGACATTTCCAGGTGATCTGTGGAATTCTCAAGCCCTGACCCATCTTCCCAATGTTGGAAGCTGGAAAGAAATTCTCTTCTGCAAACTGGATGAACTGTGTCACTGCAAAGGACTGAGCCCAGCCCCTGGATGAGTCCTCCTCCTCATTACCACACAGGAGAACTTTCAAAGTAGTCATCACCCAAACCTTCTCATTGATGATGGTTTTGGTTCTCTCTGGGGATTGCATGGGACCCAGAAGACAAAGTGATAACCCGTCATGGCTCCTGGTTCCTGTGCACTGAGCTGGGCACTTCCACGCTTCCTGCCTTGCTGCTGAGAGCAGGAGTGGACCCAGGCTGGAGGAACATCTGGCAGCAGGCCCATGCCCTGTGTGTCTGGATTGGCTCACGACTCACTCACGGGCCTCTGTATGGCAGCCCAGACACATAGGTGGCACAGGGCTTTCTGTGCTCAGGCCTAGAAGGGACAGGGGATTTCGTTCCATCTTTACCTGATACTCATCATCGATCTTTTGCTTGTTTCATGATTATCTTTTATATAATCTGGGCAATTTTAGAAGCATAAACCCTGGTAGTCCCTCTAGGAGGGCCTCAGTCTCACTCTAAATACACATAGAGGCTGTGAGCTACTATGGAAATAATCACCACCCCACCATTGTTAGGGCTCGGACTGTATCCCTAGATTCACATGCTGAAACCCTAAGCCACAGTGTGGCTGCATTCTGAGACAGGCCCTCACATGAGTAATTAAGGTTAAATAATCCCTAGATTCACATGCTGAAACCTAAGCCACAGTGTGGCTGCATTCTGAGACAGGCCCTCACATGAGTAATTAAGGTTGGGGCTCAGTCGGATAGGACTGACCTTCTTGTAAGAAAAGACGGAGACACTAGAGCTTATGTGCTCTCTCTGCACTCAGAGGAAAGGCCATGTGAGGGCACAGTAGATGGTTGCCTGCAAGCCAAGGAGTGTACCTGATGGAACTTTGACTGTGAACTTCAGACTCTGAGGCAGCCGATGTCTGCTGTGTAAGCCCCCAGTCCTGCAGTGTTTTGCCACAGCAGCCGTAAGATGCTGAATCAATTACTGTAGCTACAGAAGTAAACAGCGACTCGCTATTATCACAGGCGATCACTTTAAATGAGCTGACCAGGTCTGATGAACCTGAGAGCAATTTCAGACGTATCACAAGACTAAATTTATGCATCCACTTGCTGGGCTGAGATCTAGTGGTGATACAGCTTTTCAAACAGGCTTTTGGACTTGTATGAATAGTAAATGTAGCCCACACATGCATAAAGCGACATTAAGCAACAGCCTCCCTCCCCTAGAAACCCTCTAGTTTGGAGAGAGAACTGCTTCAGTCTTTCCTTTGGGGGTTTTTGCATGTCTCCTGGTGGTCTCTTCTTGGTGGCTTAAAAGAGAGAGGGGCTATAGAACACCTTGAGAAGTTCACAGGTGGACATTGCCTCAAGCATACAGAACTAGCTCTGCCACTTAGACTTTTATCCTGGGCAGAGAAACAGGAAACCCAAAGGAATTGGCAGTCATTTTCCATTAGGAGCACCCTTGTATGTGGATGACTCTGGTCCTCTGTCCTCAGGGATCAGATGGCAGAGGCCCCAGAAAAAATCCCCCTCCATCACACACCTGTGGGTGTCCGTGTGGTGAACTCCGGATCGAAGTGGAAGGTGTCCTCAGGCCTGCCCACCGCGGGCTTGAAGGGAGGCTTGATCTCCTTCCGGTACAGCTTCTGCAGAGGAAGCAGGACAGACTCTGGGGAGGCTGGGACAGACACGGGTAGATGAGAGTCCCGCCTGGGAGTGGCTGTGTTGCGGGCACCCCCACTTTCACCTGCAGGTAGCTCCCTACACCCTGAATATGTGTGAATGTGCACCAAATGCAGACTACATCAACGTGTTCCATCATACGTTACATATGGTATATTGGGCGTGATAAAAAATATAGTGAATGTTTAAAAATATTTCTTATAGCAAAATATACATTTGCACTAATACTCCCCAAAGTATTCCCCTTGGCTTCAAACTCATTAATTGCATCATTCTTGTCACTTTCTGAAGCGGTTCTGGAAATCCTTTTCCATGAGTGTCTTAGTTGTGTTGTCCTAGCCACCTGTGATGTCTTGACTTTTATGGTCATTTTGACTTTGGGGGAGAGCCGCCGTGGTGTGATGCCAGTCCTGCTGAATGAAGTGGCTGAGGACGCATCTTGGCGTTTGTACGAGCCTGCCTTTCTGTGAGATTGCACCTGGCAGCAGCATTCACTGTATTTTTTTTTTATCACACCTCATAAAGATACCCATGCAAGAAGACTTCCAGAACTTCAGTGTGGGTCAGGTAAAAAGACCCTGGAAGTGGAAGATACTGGCAACCATGACATGCGACAGAGCTGTGAAACCTAGAGTCTTGTGCACCCTTGCCTTAACACTCAGTTGTCCTTATCTTGTTGGGGGGTCAAGTCGTTGGCTAAAAGCACCAATGCCCAGACACTCTGACTAAAGGGTCTGCAGCTCAGCTCTGTAGCCAGGACCCCAACTGGTCAGGCAGGTCTGGATGACCCAAGATGAAATCTGCTATGACTGTCTCAATGGCCAGCGAAAGCAGATTGCATCACCTTTCAGACAATGAAACTGAGGCTGAGACTCAAAGAGTAACTCATTAAAGGCCAAGAATGAGTAGAAGACAGTGGGGGTGGGTAACAAGGTCTCCTGACCCTTCAGAAAGTCGTAAGTACTGGGCAAGAAGTCTGGGTGGGGGGAATGCACAGCATAAGGGAAAGGAAGCACAAGGTAGGGGGCTGACATCTGACTTTTGCCCTGGGTGCACCAGCTCTAAGGGGTAAGACCAAGATCAGGCTGGCAGCAAGAAGCACCCAGCCCAGGAGAACCAGGGATTGGTATCCATGGAGTTCTCCCAGCACTTTCCCGCCTTGGGTGGACAGCTTTGCCAAGACTTGAGTCTCCACAATCCTTCCAGACACAGAACAGAGGATGTATCCGGCAGTGACGCAGGCACAGGGCAGAAGCAAGCCTCTGTAATGCACACAGTCCTTTGGAAAGCTATGGAACCCTGCTGCTGCTCTGTGTACAGAGCTCTCCTATCATGCTTTGGAGGGTTAGCAAGTGAAATATTTCCAACTGAAGTAAACACACATCTTCTTGGGTGGGGAGAGAAAGAAATGAAAGAAAGGAAGAAGAGAACAAAGAAAGAGAGAATTAAAAAAGAGAAAAAAAGAGGAGGCAGGAAGGGAAAGAAGGGAAAGGGAAGCCAGAGAGAAAGGGAGAGAGGAGGGAGTAAAGGAGGAAGGGAGGCCTTCATTACAAAGGCAGGATTCCTGCTTTTATAAGAGGGATTTATTTACATGAAAGATTTCTATTTAAAACAAAATAAAGCAAGCACAAATAGCTGCTGCCCATGTGCCCAATTCCAGTGATCATGTGGAGCATTTATGTCCTGTGATCACACTGGGCTTTAAAAGGTAGCTTGCAAGCGTGGGTGTCTCTGATTTTTGCCTTTTCCTACCAGACCTGCGAGCCCCCATGTGGACTGTACAGACCCGGACCTGGCCAGCAGGAGGCAGACATGAGAACGTGGATGCAGTAGGACCTGCCAGGGTCTAAGCGCTGATCATCTCTGTGAACATAATCTGCCCACTAGGGGCCCCTTGCCCTCTGCCCCTGGGGCTGCTGTAGCTTCAGTCTGGCATCAGCGTCCGGTCTTGTGGGGAGAGAGCAGCAATCTCTGCAGTGCTCTCCTAGGGCTCCTTGGAGCCAGACACTCTTCCTGGGTGTTCATTGAGATGTTAGAGTGGCTCCATGTCTTCCTGTTTTAGCAAATATATTCTGGGAGGTGCCAGTATGTGCTATTACTATATATGCTCTTCTTTTCCCTGCGTCCAAACATTTGAAGTGTGTGGTGATTTTGCTTCTGCTTCTGAATGCAAACTGCAGCATAGTTGAGCTGTAAAGAAAGTGGTAGCAGTATCCTTGTTAACCAGGGACCCAAGGTGATGTGAGGTGGATGTCCCGACCTGGAGTCCCCATGCTGAGGCCAACTCAACAGGAATAACATGTGCCTCCTTCACTAGGCATCAGTGTAAGTCACCTCATTTGTTTGAGGACACTGCAGAGCACAAGTCCAGTAGTGACCTTGAGACAGATACTGTATTACACACGTGCATGCAAGGAGTCTCTAAGTAGGCACATCAGAGTTCTGGTTTTACCTAAAGGACCTTAAGATATGTAAGAAGAGGACAGAGAGAACACAAAAAAATGGTAGCTGGGTAATGGAAGGGGAAACTGGATTCCAGTTCGGGGTCATAGTCCCTAACACCTGCTCTCTGCAGTTTCGGTGCCAGATTTCAAATTAACATGCTCCAGTAAGTAAAAGGATAAATTTATAGGCTGGTCCTGAAATAGTAACATAAACATGCAGGTGCGGGAAGGTGGCAGAATTGGAGGAACAACAAACTTAAATGATTTCTAGGGCGCCATGGGGCAGAGTTTTGCCTACCACTTATCCCAACTGTCAGGGATTCTACAAAAGCATACAGATTTACAGAGTTGCTAAATTAAAGAGTCCTTATTGGGACCTTGAAAGGGTGCTTCCCTGATATAGTTAGCATGGGGACAGAGCAACAGAATCTTTCTCTGGGCACTGGGAGTGGAGACGAGTGGGCCTCTGACCCAGACCCAGTACCTGTAGTCAATCCTGGTCAGGTGCTGGAAATACTCTGCCTGTAGGCAGCAAGCTAAGGGTGACCCCGAAGCCCCCAGCCTGCGGCTTCCTATGCACATGGCAGCCAGGGACACCAAACCCCGTGCTGTGGGTCCCAAAGTGACCAGGGCACTCTGCTGACTGTTTTGTGCCCAAGTGTCCGTTGGAGTCACTTTCACCTCACAGAACAAGAGTTGCTGATGTGCTTGGAAGGATTTGAAATGTAAAGGACCATAAGTAACTCAGGCTAATAATCCTTAACAGTAATAATAAAAGTAATTGCAATTGCGCGTGGGAAATAGTTATTCTTGGGGTCCTAGCATGTGTGGTGCTCCAGGGAACAAAGGAGCAGAGCAACCAACATCTTCCCCCCTCTGATGGAGCTCCTGCACAGCCCTGAGCTCTCCTGTTCTCACCCAGGTCTGTGCAGAGGAAGCTACAGGGGCCTGGCTGGTGCAGCCTGCCTATTACCTTTTATGCAGCTTATTTTAGGTTCACCCTAATCCTGCATTCTCAGCATTGCCTCAGCCATGGAGGAAAAACAAACACAGCTTGTGTGTGCTGGACTCCAGCACACCCTGGGAGAGGTTTCCAGTCTATAATTAACTTGTGATTTTTCACTTAGTTGGTCACACAAGACAGCCTCCAGAAGGCTGCCCTGGAGCACACGCTAATGGGCCAGCACAGAGAGCAAGAGCAAAGTTAACACAGGGCAGACAGCACAGCCCTCTTTTCTTGTCAGTGATGTGTCTTGCTCCAGCAGGTCACCCGAGCCCTCGGGGGATGGTTGGTGGATGACAGGTGTTTATTTAAAGAAAAAAATCTGCTGGCAGTTTTGGGTCACAGAAGGCAGCAGAGAGGAAAATAAACATCTTCGTGTTTTCCCAGCTGGGTCCTGAGGCAACAGTCTGGGTGAGATCCCCTGGCGGACATCTGCTGGCCAGGGATGTCTTCTCCTTGCTCACTTCCAAAAGTCAGTGTCCCAGGGGAAGCCTCTGGCACGACCTTGCAGCCAGGAATGGGCCATGGCTGGCAAGCACAAGGGCACGCTGGACCGCAGATTGCTGAATGAAACAGTCCGTAAGTACATTCACAGACTTTCTGAAACAGCGAGTGGCAGCAGGTCCAGACCTGGCCTGGAGGACGTGTCAACAGAGATGGGGAAACCACTTGTTTTGTTTCAGCGGGACTGCCTGGCTACCAAGACCATCAAGACTCGTGGGGCCAGTGGTTTCTTCCGCACCGTCGTGCCCCCGGTCTTTGTTGAGAATATCCTTCCTGTCCTCCTGTGTCTTCTCTTGGTGAATTCTCAGGCCTCTTCTTTGCTGGGACACTCACACTGTGTACTGCTTCTATGGCAGACAACAGTCTTCCAGTGCAATAGATTCCCCGGCCCTGAGTTGACTTGGGAATGGAGCTGTATTTCCCACCTGTTACACTGAGGGGTGGCTTGATTATGCTTGATGCAGGCAGGTGTGATGCATTATCTATTGCATAAATTAATTGAAGGGCCATATTCCAGAGCTCGTGTAAACTCACAGGTTCTATTAACGGAGAAGGCTGGATAGAATGTGAGATTCACCTCCCTGCAGCCTCTATGAGGCAGCCTTCGGCAGGGACAGGAATAAGAGTAACCATGCTCAGTCCTAAGGACAGAAAGACCTCTCTCAAAATCCGTCTTCCTGTTCAAGTCCCAAGAGCCTAGCAAGCTTGCCTAGCACCACTAGTGAGCCTTCCTGGACTCTGTTTCCAGCTGAGACAGCATCTGTCTGCAGCATTTGCCAAGGTCCCCTTTGGCCAAGTTTGTGAAGCAGTCACCAGGAAACACGGCTGGGTGCCTCCCTTGGATAACCCACCCCAAGCTCCCTATCTTCCCACCTGCAGCTCCTTGCATACCATATCTGCCCAGAAACCCCCTTCTCTATTTCCCAGGCATGGTCTCTGAAGGTGACAGAGAGAAAAGGAATGGGACAATCACTTCCCCTAGCACCCATTTCTCTCCTGAGGTCCCTTTCTCAGCTCTCAGCATATTTGCATTCCTTCCTTCCTTCTTTCCTTCCTATCTATTGAATAAATTAACTGAAGGACCATGTTCCTTCCCTCCCTCGTCATTCACTGACACACTGGCATTCATCAGGTGCCCTGCTCAGGCTTGGAGGATGGCCCAAGCTCAGAGCCCAAATTTCCTGTAACTTGTATTGCAGAGATAGGAGTTATGCTGCTGGAGTCAGTGATATGCAGCAGGAGTCAGTGATATGCAGCAGGAGTCAGTGATACGGTGTGGCACGGCCAAGGGTGACAGGTAGAAGCAGGGCTGAGTTCAGAAGTAGGGTGAGAGGCTGCTTGGGGTGCCTTAGGAGGAGGGAGGGAGGGGAGGCAGAATGAGCCTCTGAAATTTGGGACAAGAGTCCAAGAAGACAGGCCAGCTTGAGCCCAGCCCGGTGGTGGAGGGCCAGGGGGTGCATGCACTGTCCTCCCACCTTCCCACTTATCCTGTCCTGTACCACTTTCTCCCCATTCACAGTAGAGCATTCTTCTGGTGAAGAGGTGCACATTCATCTGTTCAATAGGAAATCAGACCCCATAGGTGGGACTCTGCTATCCCCTACAGAAAGTGCCAGAAACATGAAATGCCAACACAGGTGGCTGAGTAAACAAATACACAGGTGATAAATGAACAGAGCTGTACATGCTGCCCTGAATGCCCATGGGCAGCCCTGAGACATGTTGACAATGTCTCCAATGCATGCCACCAACGCATTCACAAGCCCAGATGCTGTGCTGTGTGGATCATCCTACAAAGACACAAGCTGGCCAGTGTCCATGGATAGGAGATGCACCCCAGAAGATACACCCCAATCATGAACCATGGACTGAAAGTGGTCTTTAGATGCCTGCAGGAGTCCAAGTGGCCTGAGCATCGTACAAGCTTAGAATTGTAGGAAGCCTAGTAGATGCTCATGGGTGTTGTGGTTTGGCCTCTTAGAGGTCTGCGTTCCTCCCACTCTCTCTGGGAAGCAGGAATAACCCAATTTCCACCTGCTCTTGGAGCATGGATTCCCACCTGCTGGGCCCTGGGGGCATCCTAGAAGTTCATTCTCTCTTCCATCATCTAGGACAGAAGCCTCATTTAAACAAGTTCTACAGGATAGCCAGAGAGTTGGGGTGGGGCACGGAGCTCCCCAGACCTCCCAGTGTGGGTGGGGCTGGGGGATTGAGGAGGAGAGCTGGTTCTAGCCAGCACCAGTTGGTGCATGCTCAGCCTTCAGAGGACCCAGGAGGGTGGGACATAGAGTATATAGCAAACTATGCCATCTACAGGGAATTTGGATTTTTAAAGACATTAAAAACCTCCTGAGATTAATTCGTGAGCTCAGAAAAGAAAATCTCAAGTGAATTTTGTGTCACCCTAAAGGAAAGGGCCACAGGCAGCCTTTATCAAGGGAGGCGCCTCCTTGGGACAGGAGAGAGGCCTGCTGTTCTTGGTTTCCTGATGCCTCTTGGTCTCCCAGGCACCAGAAACCAATAGTGTCCATCTCCCAAATGGGTGGTTCCTGGGCAGAAATTGGTAGGACTGGAGGTGACACAAGGGCCATTTATACTGATAGGAGTGGGGACGGATCACAGTCTGTACCTCTCATAAGCCAGCTCCTCAAGGGGTCCTGAGAGTTCTCTGCCCCCAGTGGGCTCAGTTTGGACAGAGCTATTATATAGCTCCATCCTCCCCACCTCTTTCCCTGGACCTGTGAGCTGCTGGCGACTGTGGCATACAACTTACATTCCAGTCGATAGTAACAAAGAAAGGGTGACGCTTAATTTCCTCCACTCCATCAATGCCAGCACCTGTCATAACAACAAAGCAGAGAGGGCACATCAGAATGGGACCGACATCATGTTGTCTCTAACAGTTTCTAATGTGGCAGCAGCGGGGGCTGGGGCACAGGGGCGGACCTGTGAGCTCAGGCTGTTGCAACTCTCTCATGAGGCCCCCATTTAGCACCTGATAGGAGAGCTGGGCACGAGGTGGTGAAGAGAAGGCAGTAGTGCAGACCTGGGCCTTGCTGCTCCAGGCCTGAAACCACCAGACACCGACCAAGAGGGGGCAGGTGGCGGTCATGGCTGAAAACCACCTGTTTGAGATGTGAGGAGTGCAGCCTCAGGCAGGTCTCTGGGAGATAAACAAAGCCCTGCAGCCTGGAAGGGGCCCTGGGCAGAGCACTTGGATCTTCTGCTGCAAGGCCTGGGCAGGAAAGGAAAGAATACTGCAGCCAAGGCAGAGTTTTGGCAGGACTAAGCCCAGGCATGCTGCTCAAATTTTTATAAGTAAACTTAAAACTGTTCTAAAAATAAGGTCTGTTAGCTAAAGGAAAGAAAGCCTTCAGCTGAATGAGGTCGGTGCTTTCACCAGGATGGCAAGGCCAGGAGGAAGCTGGATTCTTCCCACTGTGAGCCAAGGGGTGGGCTAGAGGAGAGAGTGGACAGGGGCCATGTCTCCTGCCGGCACCCACTGCTCCTTCCCGTGGCTCAAAAGGCCTTCCTCCGAGAGTTCATCTCTCCACAGCCTAGCTGATCCCTTCCACCCATCCCATGGGTGGCTTCTGTGGGAGAAACAGCAGGGAGGCAAGAGTGATGGGCAGTGCAAGGGCATGCTGTGATCTGTCCTTCCCACAGTCTCCCTGTCTGCTCTGTGAAGTTAGGGGCCTGATGCTTTCCCCACAGTATGCAAGAGTCACTGGAGAGAGCCCTGGTGGGCTCCATGGCTCTGCCCTGACCCTTCTATTCCTGTGTATGGGAGGGACATGGATAGTGCCTTAGGAATAAATGCTATGTGGTTGGGAACTCAGGGCACCTCCTACCTCTCCCTTGGAGACTGTCTGGACCTTGTAATAGGAAAGAGCTGCTTTGACCAAATGTCCTATAGTATTCTCTAGTCCCTCTCTGCCTGGGGCTGCTTGCATCCAAAACATGGGCAGCAAACTAGAAAAAGGCCCAGGGACCAAAAACCTGGAGGCAGCACCAGCACGCCTGCTCCTCACCAGGGCAGAGATGGCCAGTGTGTCTCTGGTTTATCTGTATGAAGCAGTTGCTTTACAGATGAGAAAACTGAGGCAGAAATTGGTTGGGCAACTTGCTCCAGGGCATACCAGCTTCATGTCACAAGGACTAGAAGGTGGATCTGGGGCCAGCAGCCTAAGTGCCTGCCTGGCACTTAAGTACAAGGTCCTGAGTTTTATCCCCCCCACCCCCCAAAAAAAAGAAACTTGAAGGTGGATCTGCCAGACTTAGTTGAAGTGTCCCTTTCCTGGGACTCTATGATTTTTCAGATCCTTGGGGTCTGGGTCTTTCCTCAGTGGCCACCACAGTGATGCCTCCTCACAGCCATCCATCCTTGTGTCTCCCTTATTCGGCTGGAGACCCCAAATGCAGAGGTCAGGGTAAGACCTGTGCACTGTCAGGCCCCTGTGGCCTTCGATGGGCACTCCAAGGCTGCTGAAATCACTTCCAGGGTGAGTGGCGTGGCTTTGCTGGCCGTCTTCCCCATGCCCATCCTGTACCTCCTGGGGTGATGGACAGAATTCCAGGTGAAAAGTTCTTCTTGGCTGATTGATGGGGGGCTCCTTTGCCTCATGGCTCTTCTTGTGCCAGCTATGCAGCTGGCTGCTTGCTGGCACCTCAATACCCCACGCTCGTACAGTGATTCGTGGCCCATGTTTCCTTGATGCTTCTGCTTCACACTGCAAACTCGTGAATTTAACTCTCTTTCCTCACTTGCCGGTGTGGTCCGCAGAAAGGACAAGTGCCGCGTGAGGGAAATGATGACTTGTGGTGGAGGCAAGTCACAGGCACCCTCCGGGAGCAAGGAGACTTGGTGTCTCCGGCAGAACAAGGGAGACACATAGGTGGACGGCTGTGGGGAGGCGTCGCTGTGGTGAGTGACCACTGAAGAAAGACCCAGATCCCATGGATCTGAAGAAGGCGCCGAAGAAGCTGGCTGCTGGGCCACCTTGGCCTACTCAGCCACCATACTTTTACTTGCCTTCTGTCTTCCTTTGCAGTTAGATCTGGCACTCTTTGGGTTTTGAGCCCTGGGCAATAGAGCTGATGGTGAATGAACACTATAGCTCTGACACAGAAAGGTGGGGATGGAAGATGCAGCTCTTCAAAGCCAGCATCAGCCTTCTAAGGACAACTGTGCTTACGGTTCTGGATTTTAGTCTTTTTTTATCCTCCCCAAAAATGTTTTATAATAGGTTATTTTTCACTTGGCTTCCCTGTAATGCACATCAAACAAATCTGAGAAATACTAGTGAATGGTGGTTGGGTTAGGAAGGTGAGAAAGTGTGTTTGTTGCTGTCCAAGCCAGGGCAACACCTGACCAATACCTGACCAACACCTGATCCACACCTGACCCACATTGGACCAACACCTGTCCCACACTAGACCAACACCTGACCCACACTCTACTCTAGGAGGGTGCCTGTGACTTGCATCTATCACAAAACACCTGCAAGACCTGTAGCTCACAGCCAACTACAGAATATATGTATTCTCCTTTGTGAGGCTCAGTGATCTTGCACTAATTTCCACAGTGCACAGTGGGACAGCACACTCGAGCTTTCAGACTTAGTGTCTGCAGCACTCTCCACAATGAGGCTCTGATCACTGGTGGGATATTTTCACAGTGAGTTCCCAGGACCACATTGATCTGCACTGAGGTCTCTACTTCTACTCTTGAGAAGGATGCAGTGTAGATCTGAGGTATGATGTAGAGTGGGGAAGGGTCTCACTCTCTCATTGCCCATCCAACCCAGCTCCTCTACTTTGGGTGGTTAACACAGTAATACCCTCACTTCATTGTGGGCTTCTTCAGGAAATAGTTCTGAAAGGTCAAATCTGCCAAGAAGATTTCATTGTTATTATTATGTCTGAACATAGCTCTGGGAAATAGTTGATTTCTTTGCAACATTCAGTGTTCTTTTAGAGTTGTGCAGATTCCATCTCGAAGCCATCCAAGCACCCAGAATGCACTTGCCTGCCTCTTTGAGTGGGAGACCTGAAATGTCCAGACCCTCACTCTCCAGGCGATGTCCAGGATTGATTCAAATATAGGCATTAGCTCTGGTTTTTTTGTTTCTTGATAATTTATGGATTATCTACCCATGACTTGCTTAGTTTCTAACGTGCTTTTTGCTCATCTGTACTGTCATCTGTCTGATCTTCAGTCCTTGCCTAGAAGTGGCTGTATGTTGAAGAGCACTGCAAGAGACAGCCAGGGTGGGCAGCCGTGTGCAGTTCTCCAGACAGCCTCAGTCCCACGGGGATGCAAGTCTTTCTGAGCTGCTGGAGAATAAACTAGCTCCAAGGGGAAGCAGGAGCTGTCTTTATGATCCTGAGCAAATGGCAGAGGTTGGTTCATAGCATGAGTTTGTAGCACTCCTCATGGAAACCTGGGTGATACCTTCAGCCACCAATAAGGACAACACTTGACAATCATGACTGAACATCTTTTATAGTTCACTGACCTTCAGGACACAACAGAAACAGAAGCCGTGTGGGAGCAGTACACACAATGCCTTGGAAGCCATGTGATTACATTAGTTGATGGTCATTTACTTCCTGTGCTAGTTTTGTGTTTGTCAGCCCATTTAATTCCTTCTTAGTCTCTGACTGGAGTTGCCTGAGAGTCTCCCAGAAGTGCCTGGGCAAAGCTGTATGTACTCATGAGGTGTGAGCTAGAGAGCTCTCAGTTTTGGCAAGCAAGATGGGGAAGCAGGTTCAGTAGGCACATGCTCCCTGCAGCCCTGCAGGAGAGTCAGGAGTGGAGAAATACTGCTTTTGAAGGTCAGCTCTCCTAGCTGCTGTCCAAGTTAGGACAACACCTGACCCACCCCTGACCCACACCTGACCATGTGACTTGCCTCCATCACAAAACACTGGTAAGACCTGGAGCTCACAGCCAGCTATAGAACAGAAGAGATGTACTCTCCCTTGCGAGGCTCAGTGAGCTTGCACTAACTTCCACAGTGCACAGGTGCACAGAACTGCCTGTCACACTATGGTTACAAATTGATACGGCATTAACTCTTGTCAGGAGAGGCTTTACTTAAATCAGGATGCCACAAACAGCACCCACCTGGCCCTGCACTCACAGCTGATTGCAAACCTGCTCCCTAGTCTGGGACTGGCTGCCACCGAGGGCCAGGGGCAGCGTAGGTTTGCTGAGCCCTGATTTTGCGAAGTGGAACCCAGAACCTTGCTCAGTTTGCATCGTGGAGAACTGTGTGGTGAATCCTGGACTTCACCTGTCCTTTCCTTTATACTATTCTGAAATTCTTGGATTTGCAAATTATCCACAGTCACAGAGTGCTAGGCAAGAGGGAGACCTTTCTGGGCACAGCTAAGGGACCAGACAACCTCTAACAGCAACCTGTGCATTCTCACGGAGCAGCTCATCACCCTGCTCCTGCCCACAGCTTCTTGAGGTTCTACACTCTCTTCTACCTATGACCACCTCAGAATGCATAATAAACAAATGCATGGTGAAGACCCTTCACGACCCCTTCACGACAGTGCTACCTGTCGTCCCATGCTGGACATGATCACAGACTGCCCCCACCCTAATGTGGGAGGTTAAGGGGGCTCACACTCTTCTTAAAAGACAGGGAGGGGGACAAATGATGTCACAGCACTGTACAGGCTAGGATACAGGGCACATGCTTTGCATGTAAGAGGCCCTGCATCCAATTGTCAGTTACTCCTCTTTCCTTGCTGGGGCAAAATACCTGACACCCAAGATGAAGGAAGGATGGGTTTAAAGTACAGAAGACTCATGGAAACAGGAAAATCAGTGTTATGAATGGTTCTTCCAGAGCAAGAGGTCTTTAGGTAAAAGCCTCCATGGAATGTTTTAGGTCTCAGAAACACAATTTTATATTCTTAAGATTATGATGCTTTCATCTTCCATTTTTCTAAACCTTGATAGTCTCTTTACCTAACTGCTCTACAAAATGCTAATCCTGCATGTTATTCAATGAAAACAAATAAGTTGTGGTTTTTATACAATTCATTAAATCCAACTAATGTGAAATTTCAGGGAGTTCTCTGCAGGGGAAGGGAAGAAAATTATATCTTCAGCATAAATTAAAGTAAAATAGAATCAACTTGTGAATTAAAGATAGCTCATTTTTCAAGCCTGACAGGCAAGTGCAAGAACTCCTGTGAGAAATATAAGCTACACAGGGGAGTGTTCCAGAAAAACCTCTAAAGTTTCCAATTAAGATTTGAAAGTGCTGACGGGGGTCTTTGTTGTAGAGTTAGAAATAATACCTGGCTTCTGATTATGGCTTCTTAACAACTAACAGTGTGCTCGAATCCAGCCAAAGTCCTCTTGGCAGTGGAACTGGTGAGTCTTACAATATGTGCTTCAAGGTCATGGTTCTGCTTTGAGTTCTCAGAGGAGAGCATGAATCTTCTTCCTCTTCTTCTTTTTTGTTGCAGTTTTTGTGGTTTTACTGAAGCACAAATATGCGCACAGGCTGTCTACTCCTTTACTTCACTGTGCAGCCTGGCATTGGGATTGGTGACCCGGATGTCTAGCTGGCCTGCTCTTTCCATGATGGCCTTGTGGTTCTTAGAGGAGATGTTGTGAGCAGTCTCTGCACAGTGAGACTTGTTGCACATCAGCAGCACCTGTAGCTCCTAAATAATGCACACCAGGAACTTCCAGAAGCCACTAGGCAGCACGTGCTTTGTCTTTTTGTTACTCCATAACCTATGTTGGGCTTCAAGATCTGGCCCTTGAATCTCCTCTGTACCCTGTTGTCGATGCCTCTGGGTTTCTGCCAGTTGTGCTTAATTTTGACATATCAGTCTGACTGGTGCCAGATGAACTTCTTGGTCCTCTTTTTGATGATCTTGGACTTCATGAGGGGTTTGAGGGCTGCTATGGTGTCAAGTTGGAGATGCTGCCACCTCCGTAGGCAGCACTGAGGAAGAGGAGAGCATGAATTTTGACTCCGTCTGACCCACAGTCTTTGAGACACACATTCACCAGGGTCCTGACAACCCAGCTTCTTTCTCATTTCACTTGGGTGGTCACTGGAAGTTCTGCAGATCCAGAACCAAACTTGTCCCTCCAAGGTGACTTGTGAGTGCCCCTCCCATGACTCTCTGGGATGTGCTCTGTCCAGTATTGCCCTGTTGGGTGGGAAGAAGTTTTCCCTGAGCACTATGCAGACTGGCTGAGGAGTCCAGGGGCCACACTTTCTCTCCCTGCACCCAGATCATTATCATTAATTTCTTCTTCTCCTTCTTCCTCTTCTTCTTCAGTGGTGGGGGCCTAGGTTAATTACATAGCAGCTTGGCTTTGCTGCGCCTGTGATCTCGACCAATTTCAGGTATCAGGGACAACAGGCTGACTCTGAATGGTTTATCTTTAGAGGAGAAAAGTAAATTTAGAGAACTGGAAATGTTCTGCATGAATTCCAATTTCAGTAGTGAAAATGCTTTGTGGGAGGAACACAAAGTCCTGCAGGGGGAAGCGGGGTTAGGTCACATCCTTCTCCCAGTCCCTCAAGGGCAAGGCAGGCATTTACTGTCATTTTGCAGGTTGTTATCACTGCAGGGACACATTAGGAAAGCATTTTACATCAGTTATCACCCCACAGGAGCATTCTGTGTCAGCCTTGAAGCTTTCAGTATGGAGTCCTCATATTTGCCTGACTGCAGGACAGGGAGGTGGGATGTGATGGGGTGCCCACTGCTCCCAGACACGTGACCGCAGTGAGGGCTTGGGTGGAGCCTGGTGTGCACAGGGGTCACAGCAGGAATGAGCTCTGGGATGCTCATGGTGGGAAGGGGACGCACAGAATCCTAGGCTGTCAGAATTAGGCAGGCTTGCAGGGCTGTCCCTTGACTGAGATGATAGTCCGCAGCAGATCTAGCTTGGCCTCAGGTCATGCAGACACCCTGGCCATTGTGAGCACGGACAGAGGTCCACCTGTGGGCATTATGGCTGTTGTGGCCACTGTGCTATCTACATCTGCTATTATAACAAGGCGAGAAGTTCCTGCCACACCATCAGGAAGGTGAGTGTGTATCTATCCTTTCCTCAGGAATCTCAAAGAGTTGGGAGCTCTGATTCTTGCATGAGCATTAGGAGTAACACATCCCTGCTCAGTAAGGAATTTGAATTGTTCTTCCTCAAAGCCCCCAGAAAGGCCTCATAAGGAAGCAAGAGCAGATAGAGACCCTACCGCTGTCAAGCTTCTCCCTTAGCTCCCAGAGGTCTTAGGGGGCCTGAGGGCTCACACAGTCTGCTGAAGCAGTTTCATCAGGCTGGCTGGTGAGAGGTCAAGGCAGATAAGACTGCTGGGAAGGCATGAAATGCCCACCAGATAAGAGTGTGGCTCTCGGAGCAGAAGCACTGCTGCCTTGTGGGGGCACTCTCCGCACACCCTTGCTGTTATCTTTTCTGCTTTCTCTCTGGACAAGGAAATTGGTGAGTGATGATAGGAGCACTGATACCTGGACTCCGACCTGGCACCAGCATGTCAGAATCTGGAGGTTTGGGGGAGCCTTAGAGAACGCTCACATTCTTCCATCACTCCAGCTCCTGCGGGGCCCAGAAGGGGACTCTGTGTGACCCAGGAGCCAGGGTGGGGAGATGACCCCACACTGCTTCTGCCCTCTTGGTGCTCACTCCCCAGCACGTCTGGCTGAACCCTCACATCCAGCCTTGTTTTCCTGTTACTCCAACCACAGACACTTGTTTTCCTATCTTCCTTGTCACTAGAAGTGCCAGGTGACAATTTTAGCTAGCAAGAAGTGTCGGTAGTCTCAGGGGCTTCCCGATGGACTTCATGTCCCTGATGAGAATGGAGCTGTCTGTGTCCATTTCCTTCTCTGCCCTCCTTCGCTATGGATGCAATGCCTGGGGCTGCTGGAGCTATTTAGTGACCATAAGTCATCAAGCATGAAGATAAAAGGGTCATGAGTAGGCTGAGGACGTAAACTAAAAAGACAGCTTTTGATAACAATTGTCCAGCTGCCAAACCAATGTCTGTAACCCATCTGACACCACATGATTTTTTAATGTGAGAAAAATAATCTACAGTTTGAAAAACTAAACTGAATTAAAATACATGAAGTTATTAAAAAGTTATTATAAAAATTACTAAAAAGGGGCTGGGGAGATGGCTCGGTGGAATAAGTGCTTCCACGGCAAACACAAGGGCCTGAGTTGGACCTCTGGTTCTGCAAAAAAAAAGGGGGGCAGGGAAATGGCTCGGTGGAATAAGCGCTTCCCTGGTAAATGCAAGGGCCTGGGTTCAATACCCAGTTCTGCAAAATAAAATAAAATAAATAAAAATTACTAAAAAGTTCTTTGTAGCTGAAAACAATTCTTATGGATACATATCTTGTCTAGGTGAATCTGGGGAATTTCTTCTTTTATCACCTTTGCAATATTGCCGTGAAGATTGAAACGTACAATGATGGCATCAGTACAGTCTTTTTTTTTTTGGCAGAACTGGGGATTGAACTCAGGCCCTTCCACTTGCCAGGCAAGAGCTTATTGTACTGAGCCATCTCTCCAGCCCCTAGCACAGTCTTAATGATTATTATTATCCTTGTCCCAGAGAGAAGCTAAAGCTTGGGAAGTGCAATGGCTTGTTTACCAGGCTCAGCAGAAGCCACGTGGGCAGAGGCATCTGAGGCTCCCTCCCGCCCTCCTCACCACTCTTCTGTCAGCTTCTCAGGGTCATGCTAGGTGTGGCCATGCTCTTGCTGGGCGGTATAGACTGCTTACAAAGGGGCAGCACAGAATGACAGCCAAGGTGCAACCAGTTGGGGCCATCATTAGGGGAGGGGCAGACTAGGGCTCTAAGCTCTGGGGGGTTGCCTAGCTGTAGAAATGAGCACAAATCCTGGCAGAGATGTCCACGTGCACTTTGTGGTGGCCATGGTGTTGTAAATCAGTGCACTCTGGCTGGCCTAGGATCTGCTGAGCTGGAAGCTGAGTCCTAATGGTAAGAGTTGGCCACTGGTCTAGGGAGGTCTTCCCTGTGCTGCTTTGACACTCTGAGGCTTTAACAGATGCTAACTATTTGATGCTAACTATTTAACTTTGACCTAGGTGTCAAGTCGGAGGTGAGCAAATAGGATTTCTGAGAGGATACAGAAACAAGTCCTGGAGTTCTACAGTGACTGGCTTAGCTGAGGGCTACAGTTATCATCCTAACTTGCATCTGGGTCAAAGTGCCCACACTCAGGAAAGATGGCATCTCTGGTGTCCACCTCCTGAGGCAGTGTGGTAAGGCCACAGCTGCCTGGCCAGGCTGAGTGTGAACTGAGATCTGCAGTGAGACCATAGCTCCAGGGCACAGGGTCAGATGTATCTGGGGCCCATGTGATCCCACCGCTGTTCTGGGCACCTCCTTCTTCCTGGGTGCTTACCTGTAAGAGGCCTGGAGTGGGCCTGGACTTTGAGGGGTGAGCCCTGAGTGACTGTGTTTGTCACTGCTGGGAATCTGGGAGTGAACAAAAGGAATTCCTAAACACCATTCATGGTGCAGACAGCAGAGCAGTCAGTACTGCTTACCTCCCAGACGCAGGGCGACACTGCCCTGCAGTGGCATCACAGGCCATTAGTCCCACTAGGACAGTCCTGACATGGCCTTGGGTTGGTAAGTCCTCAGATGGGGCCTTGGGTCCTGCCTGGGGTTTGCCCCAGCAACAATACCTCAGGGGACTTCTGTGGGGCCCACAGTTCCCCTGCACTGAGGATCCAGCCCACATAGCTTTGGGCCACTGCACGCACTTCAGTCATGGCCACGGGTCCATGGGCCCAACCTCATGACCCACGGGGTTCCCTTGTAATGGGCTCAGTGTCCTACCAGCCAGTGTTAATCATGCATACCAGACTAGACCACCATCCTCATCATGGTCACAATGCGACATTCTGGGCTTTCAGAAGGTCAGGCCTGGGGCAGCCCAGCTCCTCGACAGGCTGCCCTCTCTGCAGCCCATGTTAGCCTTGGGCACTACCCTGTCGGGTCCTCCCTACCAGGAGACTGGCTATTTAGGGGACCTGCAGGGCTTCCCAGAGATACCCTAGAGTCACAAGTTGGTAGGGAGGCGTTGCCATGGCTCTTGGTAGCTAGAAATCAGAATGACTACAGGACATGTTGAAGGAATCTGACTGCTGCCAAACTGGCCAGAGAGCCCTGTAAATGCTGCTCTGGAACAGCTGCACCCAGTGACTCACACCGTTATCCACCCTGCTACTGATACCAACCCATGTCATCATTCATTCCTGTGGCTAATACCCCCATCTGTACATTCCCAAGCTTCCTTCTTGGACAAGTGTGCTTGGCAGGCAGCCAAGACCCCTTCACTAAACTCCCTGCCCTGCTCCATGACCCTGTGAAACACCCCACAGCCTGTGTGAGAGCTACTGGCTGGTCTGAAGGGCCAGCGCAGTCAATCCCTCTCAGGTTTGTTCTGAGACCAACATGTCCTGCTGAGCTTGCACCTCAGGGTTTTTTCTCCCTTTTTCCTAACAGGTACATCACTGAGAAGCTTGTGAAGTAGAAGTTTTAAATACTCCATTATGTGCAATGGTCATTAAAGGTAACAGTGGGGAAACTTCATAAAGGTTATTTTGAAAATAAACCAGCAAGAAAGAACAACTGCCTGAAAGTTAAAACATAGATTGTAGTTGGAATGTTCATATATTTAATAATCAGAGGATAATACCAGCAACCCATAGCAATATAAATTTAGGTGACCTACTCAAAACTGTGAATGCATAGGCATTGCCAAAGTTGTCCAAATGCCCTCTTCCTGAGGTCACAAAGTTGCTGCTCACAAAGGATCCTTCATATTGTGAAATGTTCCAAGGGAGCAGAATGGTGCTTTTAATATTAGTCTTACTTTTAATAACAGAAGAATAATAAATTAATGCAGAAGTTCTCTGAAATTAAAGCTAATATGTGAAATAAATTTAATGGGGTCTGAGCTTCCTGTGGGGTTGGGCCATGCAGAGAAGAAAACCTAATTATTTTTATAAAAATAGAGTATTTCCTGATTTAACTTTTGCCTTTCTTTCTTAATTGCCTCACATCTACGAGGCTGGTTAAAAGAGCAGCAGTTGCTTTGCTCCTTGCAGTTATGGTGTAATGATGCAAACTGGGCAGCACCCTGTGCTCACGTGGCTTAGGACGGAGTCACAGTGGCCTGACCCGGGACCTCCTAGAGGCTGCCCAAGGTCTCCCCAACCCTGGGAACTCCCTCCTACATGGCCAAAAGGAGAAAAAGAGAATCAGCGTAGTTAATGCTGAGGTAAGCCTGGATTCAAATAGCTGTTGAGCTTCTGAAGAGGCAGGAAAGTAGAAGTGGCTTTTCAATGATTCTGTCCTTAGTTCACAGAGTTGCAAAAGTGAGGGGAGTGAAATCAGGAAGAGAAAGTGCCACCAGTTTGTGTGAATCCCAGTGACTTTTGGAAAACAGTTTACAATGCTTTGGTGGGAGTACATGTCTAAGAAATCCCGGCCGGGAGCTCAGACAGTGTAGGAAACGTTTTCCCCCTGCCCAGGCCCCTTCTGTGCACAGTGGTCCTAGCCAGGCAAAGTGCTGATGTCCAAGTGGAGTGGAGGCAGTGCCTTCATGTCCCCAGGGGGTAGATGGGGCTCTATGTCCCCTGGGGAGGGGTGTCACCGGCTCTTACCCAGTCGGTTGCAGGGGTTCCTCTTGAAGAGGGCTCTCAGTAAGCTCTGGGCCTCCATGCTGAGGAACTGCGGCATCCCCAGCTTGGCTCTGAAAGACAGGGTACGAGTGGGCCACTGATGGATGGGACTTCTTCACTCCTCTGAGGACCTGTTCATTCTGCTCTAGTGGACCTCAGAATCAGCAGGGCTGCAGAGCCCAAGCTTTGACCTTAGATCTCTTCTGTCCTTTAAAAATTCCTTTAGACACCAAAGAGCTTTGGCATATGTAGCTTGCATCTTTGATGTTTACTATATTAGAAATTGTGAGTCTAAAATTCCTACAATTATAATTTAATAAGTCATTTAAAGTATAATAAAAAGATTAAATAGCAATAATGATTCCATTAGCACCAACCACACTTTCAAAGGCAATCAGCTATGGTTTAATGTCCCAAACCAAGATAGAAAGCCTCTAGCAGCTGGGGGTGCCATCTGCACTTGGGGGTCTCTTCCTGGAGAGGACAGCTACACTCTCACATGCCTTGACATCAGGCTGCTGCAACGCTGTGCCGGGCACCTGGGGAAGGAGGACTGCAGACCCAGGGCGGCTCTCTGTGACTGGGCTCCCTGGCCGGCCTTGAGGACCCAGCACAGGCCTTGGTGTCCTCCCTCCGAAGCCCCACCGCTCCTTGGTGATGGCAGGAGTCTAGCTCTGGGCTTGCCGGGGGGGTTATTCCAGCTATAAAGCAACTAAAGATTGCTCTCCCCTTTAAAATCTCAGTGAGCAGGGCGGTCACCTCAAGAAGCATGATCATGGTCATGGCATCCCACAGTAAAGCCATTTGCTAGAAAACTAAGTAAAGAAAAGGACAGCACCCTAGCTCGGCATACAGGCCCCTGCTCTCAGATCTCCTACATTGTTTCTCTCATTCCAAGAACAGAAGTTACAAAAACATAATTGCCAGCTTCTTAGGTACCTCCAAATTTACAAGAGCCCGTGAGCGACTGCAGCAGAGTGCTTGCTGCGGTCACCAGGACAGCTCTGCGAGCTCCTCCACCAAGTGGTGCTATTTCTGCTGCCTTGCTCGTGGAGACATGCCGACTTGGGAGTCCTGGACACCTGGCTTCTTGCCCTCCTGTGACCCTCATGCCCCGCTGCCTTGCCCGGGAGGCTCTGAGGACACTATGAGTCCACTTGGATGCAAAACTACTCCCTTTAGGCCCATGACCGTTGACGACAACTCGCACTCGGGGGTGGCTGCCCTACTCACTTCAGGATGAGGGCCATGGTCTCCTTCCGGTCCTTCCCCTGGAACGGCAGGGAGCCAGTGAGCATCTCGAACTGCAGAGTAGCACAGAACAGAATGAGTTGGTTTCTTTCTCCCAAATCTCAGTGAAATAGACCTGCTGGGCTCTGCTGGGTGTGTCACCAGGGAAGCATGGTCTCTGGCATTCGCACAGGGAACTGGTGAACTGTATGAGACGCAGGGTCCAAGGTGGAGGGCAGTGTTGCCCCTGGTTACAAAGCCCTTTCATGCCATCCAGTAGACAGCACACCACTGGCTTCTCCCAGATGCAGTCAGTGCACACCGTCCGTCCAGGGGAAGCTGGAGGCAAGGGCTGAGGGTGGGAGTCCTGCTCTCACCGGCAGCCCCTGGCAAAACCAGGGTCAATTCTATGGAGGAGGCGGTGGCCTGGACTCACGCTGTCTGAGAATATGCACCTCTGACTCCTGGGGCGGGAAGCAGGGAACAACAAGAAGTCCCTATCCCATACCTAGAACCCTGAACTCTAACAGAAATGTGCAAGGCATCTACCCTACTCTGTCTTCATGAGAAGGAAGCCTGGTGCCAGTGTTTACAGCATCTCATTAAATCTGCTCCAATCTTGACATTTTTATTGCATATGTCTCATTCTCTTTGCAATTTATCCACTAGCATTTTTCCTTTGCATTATAAATATTCTTGGTAATGCATAAAAGTAAAAAGACTAAAATCAACACCCTGCTCCTACGAAAGATATGCATGATCATTTGTTGTCTCCTTTATTGAAGATGTTTTTGTCTTGTTTCATTTCATTTTTATTTTTGAAAACCACAAATAAGGTTTTTTACCCTAATTATTAATAAAGTAATGCAAATATAAACTTTCTGCACTTATTAGAAAACCTGTGCACTGTCATTTTACATACGAACACACCAACACAGAACAGTGCACCTACTGCTGAGACATCTACTTGAGACGCTCTCAATTTTCTGTTAGTTAAGAAGCACTTCTAAAAGTTTTTCTGGGCTTGCCAGATAGCTCAGCAGCTTAAAGTGCCTGCTTAGACAGACACAGGGACCAGGGATCGATCCCTGGCCCGCAGCACCAGCCTATCCCCAGGGACACACTGAGACAGAGATTGAGACTGGGCATAGTGGTGCCCACCTATAATCCCAGCACTTGGGAGGCTGAAAAACAGGAAGGGTCACTATGAGTCCAATCTATTATAGTGAGACCCTGTAGACTCTATACTACATACATAAAAAAATTTTTAAAAATAAAAGTTTTCCTAAGATTTGGAGGCATCCATATAATAGGATATTAGGAATGACATTGTAAGTTTAAAGAGATAATGCAGTTAAAACTTTGTTAATATCACTCATCTGATTTCTGAAAACAAAAATTTAGAATACTCCCTCCCTTGCCCATGTGTTTCTTTGTTCTGTGACTAGGCCACATGGGAAGACCCTACCTTCTATGAACCCCCAGGATACAGGAACAATAGGTACTTAGTAAGTTTGTGACAATGACACGTTATTTGTACAGCCTACACACATTTTGGCACTTTGGCTTCATTTCCAGTGCCCTCAGGGCCCCCATGAGGAGGGGATGACTTCCATACTATTCTGGAGGGAGCTTCTAGGGAACTTTTCAGTCTGGAAGTGTCTCATTCACTAGGCATGTATGATGGGCATCCTGGGACCCACGTGTGGTAGGACTTTTGCCCTGTGCCAGATAACAAAGGCTTCCAGAGCAGACTGGTCAAGCCCCAGCTCACCCTGGGGCCCCACCCTGAAGCACACAGGCACTGGGGGCACACCTCAAGTGATTCATGCACAAATCGGCATCAAGTCAGGCTGAGGAAGCCCACAGAGGGACTTTGACTAGACCCACACCTAGCTTCACCGGAGCAGCCACGATTTTGCTAGCAAAAGGAACAGCTTGCTATCTTAAGCAGTGGTTCTCAGACTCCAAGGGACATTGTCCAAGTTGGGAGGCACGACTGGGGGGTGTGGGTGTTGCTGCACCCACTCTGAGAAGGGAAGGCCAGGGAGGCTGGCAAGCATACTACAATGTACAAGACAGCCTGCACACCGAAGACCTTTTCAGCCCCAAACCTCCACCGGGCTAGGGTGAGGTCTTGCTTCAAAACATGCTGTACAAACCCCAGGCAATCAACAGCCAGTGTGGGACTCAGGCAGGACCCGCCCAATTTTTTTTTTTTTTGTCTTTTTGAGACAGGGTCTCACTATGCAGTTCAGGCTGGCCTCGAGCTCACTTTGTAGCTCAGGCTGGTCTCGAACTCACAACAATCCTCCTGCCTCAGCCTCCCAAGTGCTGGGATTACAGGCATGCACCACCACACCCGGCTAGACCCGCCCAATTTGCATGGAGAAGACTAGGGACAGCTAAATGAACAGCCTCTTTGGCAGAAAGACATGAAGTCCCTGAGAGCCCTAGACTCAAATTCATTAAAAAGGAAGCAATAAGCTAATAATTTAATCTAAAATTTCTAAGGAGGAAGCCAGCTATGCCATGGGAGGCTGGAGTTGGTGGCTGAGTTGCATCTGCTGAATGGGCCATGATTGCCTACCAGCCATGTCCAGTTCCAGGCTGGCAGATCTGGCCCACACTGGGTCATGAGACACTGTCCCACTTGGGTGGAAGAGAGGAGAGGAGAGGAGAGGAGGGGCTATTATGATGAGCATGTGCATGTGGGGGTAGGGACTGTGATAGAGGAGTTCCTGGTCTCAGCACCATTTGGTTATATGCTCCTTTTGGGAAGATTGCTCCTTTCTAAAAGTAGATGCAAAAATGTTTAATTCCATATATAGTTTGGCTCATGTTAAGTTTTATGGCTAAGTTAAATAAAAGTATCTTCCATGTAGAAATCACCACACCCCTTAGAAATCCTTGTGAAATCACTGTTAAGTCCGAAGTTTGGATCTTTAATGCATTTGTGTCTTTTTTTTTTTTTTTTTTTAAATAATGTATTTCATACAGAGTCTCACAACACAGCTGGGACTCATAGGATCCTCCTGTTTTCAGGCTCCCCAGTGCTGGGATTACAGATGTGCGCCACCATGCTGGGTCTTGCTGTGCCTTGGGGTAGGACCAGTATGGCCTGTGGTGCCAAAGATCGAATCCCTGTCCCTGCACTTGTCTACACAGGCACTTAGTCTGCTGAGCTATCACGCAGTCCCTGCATTTGCATTCATCTTTGAATCCCACTTGCATTTTGTGACAGAGGGAGACTGGGACGGGCAGATGAAGACAATTCCAGGATATGCTCAGAAACTTACTGTCTCTTCCTCATGCCGGAGACTGGGGTAGGCTTCCCTCCCCTAGCTCCAGGCTCTCTGGACCAACATGAGTGGGACCAACATGAGTGGGAACACCTGCCTCTCTCTCTGCCCAGGAGGCCACTGAGGTCAAGTCATTACCATCAACACTCCGAAGGACCACCAGTCAGCGCTCTGCGTGTGTCCACGCCGATTCACCACCTCAGGTGCCATGTACTCTATGGTTCCGCAGAACGAGTAGGCTCTCTTGTCGTGGTCGATAGCCTCTTTGCTCAGGCCAAAATCTAAATGTAAGCAAAGCATAAGGCACTGCTCAGACTCGAGCGGTTAAAGGTTGTGCCCAGGCAGACCCTGTAACTTGTCAGTGTTGCCACCTGGGCACAGGAGTAACTGACCTTCCCCTTCCCTCCCTCCCACTCATGGACAGCAGATCTCTGCTCAGAGTCATACCAGGCCTAAGCAAGCATGCAGTGTGGCCACTTCCTGAGGCCAAATCCACAAAGAGGGAGATTGTGGCTTTGTAAGGTTGAGAGGGCCTTGCTTCTTGAGGGCTGACATGAAGTTCCCCAGAGATCCCTGCCCACCAGTAAGCACTAGGGGGCCTTGGGCCCCCACTGAAGGTTGGGGATACAGGCTTGAGGCACATAGAGTTGCTCTGATAACATAGGAGAGGAAGGAGGCAAGAGGAGGACTGCATGGCTCAGGTGGGAGGTTTCTGACTGGCAAGGTTGGGGGCCTAGAAGGCCTGGGCTGATTGTGAGGAAGAGATCAGGTCCTGACTGAAGGGGCAGAATGTGGGGCCCAGAGATGGCCCCAGTCTGACTCCCCAGACCCTGAGGACAGATGATCTCATGGCAGGGACCCACTGGTGCGGTTAAGGATCCGGAAGTAGGAGATGGCCATAGATTATTTGGTAGGCCCAAGATTACCACAAGGGCCTTTGTGTGAAAGAAAGAACACATTTCAAGGGCAGAAATGGGAAAATTGTGCTTGGCTGGTATTTGGGGTGGAGGACAGGCCTGTGCCAAGTGAAAGGGTGGCCTTGAATGGCTGGGAGGAAGGAGGTTACCAAGGCTTTGGGGGACAAGTAGCCAGCAGACATCTTGCACTGACTCCTGTGAGACTTGTGGACTCTGAAACTGTAAGATGGTAAATTATTTGTGTTGTGTTAACGGTGCTGAATTTCTGGTGATTTACCTCAGCAGCCATAGGAATCTAATGCAATGCGGAGTTGTAGCCTAGCTGGTGTTTTCTGTTTGGCTGAATTTGCTAGCAGCCACATGATTTAGATGCAAAACAGGCAGGCAGCTTCCATGCAGGCCGGGTCCATGGTTGGGGATGTGGTAAAAGCCACAAGACCGTGGCAGTGCTGTAGGGTGGGGCACACTACAGAGTGACCCTGACTCTGCCTGGGGGCAGCACTGGCTCAGGTTCACCCTCACTGATGTCCAGCACAGATTCCAAGATGGGCTCGGACAGGGGTGGGGTGAGCCTGAAGGCCCCCTGCTCTGCAAGCACATGCAGTACAGCAGCTCATGTCATTGGAAATTCAGCCATATCAGAGATGGACAGATGGTTGGCAAATGTCCGTGGGACAAAGGCAGTGGCTTTGACATAGTTTTCACCTTTGTGAGAGCTGAGATGAAGTCACGAGGAAGCCTATTATCTCTTACAAACCTGTGATCTTGATGTGCCCCTCTTCGTCCAGCAGGATGCTGAAAGAAAGGGACAGAAAACACAGGCTTAAGAGAGACCAGCCCTGCCCGCCCCATGTGTGGCACACAGTTGAGTCCTGTGCAATTTGAGCACCCTGCCCTGTACCACCTATTGGGTGTGGCGTAGGGTTCTCAGATAGCCACTTTCCCGTCCCACGGCCTCTGCCAGTCCAGAGCAGTAATCAAAGCATCTTGTTCTTGAGCTTGAGTGCTGCAGGTTTGAGACTTTCTGCATCCCCTGCATAGGGCTGGGATCAGGTAGTACCCGGGAGGTCCTCCATGCCTGGAGACCCCCTTCTCTGTTTGTCCCTCCCTGAACCCAGCCTCAGATCTTAGGGCCAATTCTGGCCATTGGCTAGGTGGGTACATAACCTTGGGCTTCAGAAAAGAGCCTCGTGGGGTTCCTCAGGCTTCATCTTATGAATCCCAGTCCCAGTAAGACAACTCCCTAGGGCACTGGTTTTGTTGCTGCTCAGCCTTGTCACACCACGAGTGAAAGCTGGCCTTGCTATCCCTAGTGGCCAAGTCCTGGTAGGTGGACTCCTCGTGAGAGAATGGAGGTGGCTTTGTGAGGTTGCAGTGTGGGGATATACCCCATCAGGTCATCTCCTTTGGGCTGCAGGCTGGAGCTGGGATTGGGACTCTTGTGGACCTCAGGTTTCCATCTTCCCTATCTGCTTTTCTAGGCTGTCATTAAATCTGTGAGATCCTTGGAGATAACAGCCCAGCACTAAGGAGACTAAAGTGTGGGTAGAGAGAAATAAAAGCAAAACTGTGAGGGATAATGTTTGGTGATTGCTTTTATAAAAAAAAAAATCTGAGAAGTAAGGAAAGCACCACAGACTGCAGCCTGGGTGCCCATGAAGCCGTTGCACTGAGCGAAGCCATCCAGCCACAGAAAGGACCTCCTGTCTGCAGGTTTCCAATCACTTGGCCCCCTTCCCCCAGTCATCAAGTGCACCAGTCGAGTGGGGTCGCTGGCGGCTGGGGTGGGGATGCAGGGTGGAGCGTAACAGGATGAGTTTGGGTTCTATGGGCACTGCAAGTGTGCCTACAGCTGCTGCTCTGGGGGCTTCCTGGTGGCTGCAGTAGTAAATGTTATCTGTATATTAATATAATTTAAAAATCTTGCCATGGCATTAAAGCATATATACTATTTTGTGGAAATGTGAAGAGAAGGGTCCTAGAACGTTCAAATGACATGTAATTAAAGAGGCAAATGTTTTATCTCTGCGTTATGATTATACTCTTTCTTTGACCCCAAATCAAGCAACTTTCAAGACTGGTTCTCTAATGACTCTAATTGAACAACAAAGTCTTTCTTTTCACCCTGAAGTTAAATAGTATTATTTCTAGTTGCAAGGATCACTTTGACCTTTAAGAAAAAAGCCAGGACAAGAGCTCCTTGTTTATTGTGCGCAGGTTGAGAGAGAGCCCCGGGCTCACTGGAAGCTGCAGGGTAACTACTCAGTGAGCACTACACCTGTGGGCAGGAGGATGGGTACTGTCTGCATAGGATGTGGCTCTGGGACTGGTCAGCTGGAGGGCAGTTCACACGGGTCTGGAAATCTGCTTTGGAAGGCAGTTTGGCCTGGGCCCTGCTGCTGGAGGGAGACAGTAGCAGCTGGCAACCTATGGCTCTCTGGGGCACCTGGCACAGGCCTCTGATGTTGCCTGCAAGTGTACGCACAGGTGCAGGCAGAGATGTTCTGCTGAATATCAGCAGCACCAGGGCCCAGTGCCATGTGCACGCATGTGGGCAGATGTGCCTCACATACGACACTTACCGTCCAGGTGCTTCCTGTGAGTGACAGCCACATCTAACAAACTTGGCTCAGAGATATTTGCTGTTATTTTTATCTCAAACAGTGCAGGTGACAAGAGGGACAAGGAGCAGGGGCTGGCCTCTGCCCTGACCTTGTGATCCCTTGGTATTACGGCACAGCCTGGGCTGTACTGATGTGTCCACACTGGCTGGCCACACCAGGTGGTTTCTCCTCTGGGCAGGTGTGAGCTGTGGTCTCCAGGTGACACAGCTCTGAATCGTAGGTAGCGAGCAGCCTGTGCGAGGTCAGCGGCTCTGGCTCATGGACACAGTGCAGCCTGGCCAGTGGAACCTCAAGCAACACCTGCCGGGTCTCCTATGCAGCCCCTGTGTGATGAGCTTACACCAGCACACAAGAAAAACACTCAGAGTGGGAGCACTTTGGAAAGATGCTAATATATCAATTTAGATGAGATTAGCAGCCTCCTCTAGAAATAATAGATGACAGATTCTGGTTGTGGCAGGATCTTGGCCTGGGGATCCCGAGGCCACTGTCTCTTGGGGGACCCGTCACCTATAAATGGATCAAAAAGTCAACCAAGAGGAGGCAACTTGGCCATGTTCCTTGGTTTGTTGAAATAGCTGACAAGCTCCTTAAATCTGGGGCCAGGAGATAAGAGGGAGAGAGGCACAGACACATGTGTTTTTTGAGGCACTCCTTAATGGCAGAGCTAACTTGCCTCAGACTAGGTGGAAACATGGAACCAGAGTCATGGGCCCCCTTCCAACTTGCTGGGGTACCCACAGGCCTGGCTCAAGAACCTGGGCCTTGTTGCTCTCCTGTCTTAATGAGGATCAGGTGGGAATACCCTTGGGCAGGAGCCACAGTACAGCTAGGAACACTTCCAGGGTGGGAAGGTGACATCTCACCCCACTGGAATTACAACATGGGCCTGTCCCAGCCCCCATCTGGAATGCATTTACTTAGGAAACAAATGCTGGGCAAGGGCCACCAAGCACAGGTGGGCGGCAGGAGGCTGGGGTGCTCTCACTTTCCTTCACTTACTTCTCAGGCTTCAAGTCCCTGTAGATGATCCCTAGGCCATGCAGGTGGTCCAGAGCCAGGGCCAGTTCTGCCAGGTAGAACTTGACATCCTCCTCAGTGAACATAACCTGCAGGGGAGAGACGACACTGCTGGTCAGCTCCTTCCCCAGGTGTCAGTTCTAAGGAAGCCAGGACTCAACACAGGAACGCACACATAGCACAGGTCCCTGGCCTTCACCAGGGCTACTCTGGCTTCCCTAATGGAGAGCTGAGTTTCCAAGGTTTCAGGGGCAGTGAACAGCAGACTTGGAGTCCTCAGACATGGTTCCCTCTTTGCCAACTTGTGCCCTTGCTCTGTAGAAAAGGGTATCACATGGCTTCCCTGTGAGGACTTACAGGGCCTTTTGTGAATTACTGCTGCCTCTGGCTAGGAAGCTGGGCCAGCGGGCACTACACTAGATGCTGACTGAGAGCAGAGCCCAGGGGCTGGTTTCCTACAAACGAGATGGGCAGAGAGCAAATGGATGGATTGTGCACCAAAAAGTGGCAGACACTTGTCACTGGATAGGCCCCGACCCAGAACACAGAATGGACTCTCCTCACCAGTATTGTCCCCTAAATAAGCAACTTCATATGTGTGTCATGGCTCCAGGGACACCTTACAGTGGTGAGAGCAGCCCTTAGACCTGGGGACCCCTCAAGCTATGAGGGCCCTAGAGCCTCCCTGGCCCACTCAGTGGCTCCCTGGGAAGTTCCTAGAGGAGTGCTACTAAGTGGCCTGAGGAGGTCAGGGTCAACCCAGGCTTTAATAGAGCTGACAGAGCTCAGGCTATGACAATAGGCTGCCAGTTCTGAGGCTGCATTTGTGTGGCTGGATACCAGAACTCATGTATCACATGTGCACATGCATATGCACACACACACACACACACACACACACACAGATCACATCCTGCACCATGCACACCACACACATCCCACATGTAACACACTACACATCATATACCACACAGCCATACAACACATTTTACACACATCGCAGGCCACACATATCACATACCATATAACACACAGACACCATGTGTACATACCATGCAACACACACACCACACACAGAGCACCCCCCACAGCATATGACTATGTATACCACACCTTCACCCTCACAGACCACCTCACCTTAGATCCCCCTAACTTCAGAACTACAGGCAGAGTCGCCCATGGAGGCGAGTGGCTCACCTCCTTGGACAATCTGGTAAAGAGGTCTCCACCACGCAGGAAGTCCAGGATCAGGTAGAGTTTTCCTTCTGTTTGAAAGGCTGCAGAAGGAAACACAGGTGAGTCCTGGACAGTGCATGGGTCCCGTAACAATCTGCTTTGTGGTTCTCACTCTGTTTCTCTTTGGCTTATACAGGACTCAGTGACTTGCAAGCTGTCACTTCAGAAGACCAGGGCAGGCCAGGAACAATGAGTGCTGTGTCTCACTTTCCTTGGAATCATAAAGTGTTTGCTGTCTTTGTTTTTTCCTCCTCCCCTTTTTAATCACAAAGCAATGCACAGAAAAAAATGCATTTCTTTATGCAAACTGTTTCCAGTGTCCCCATGGTTAATCAGTTGGGACAGCCAGGTTTCTCTAGGAAACTGACTTCTGCAGAGAATAGTTCATGAATGTCCTGCTGATGTTGAAGTGATGTCTCGTTTATCTGCATGCCAACAACTCAAAAGGCAAGACAGCCTACCACTGGCCTTCTGCTCGGACAGCCTTGGTGACTGGTCAGTGCGACTGTCTGTGTCACTATGATGAGGTCCTATTTCCTGGTTCAGTCACCTTGTGTGACAGTGTGCCTCAGGCCACAGGCTGCCTGCACGACTCTTCTGCAAGGTGTAGTGAGATGGGTCCTGTCCCACAGATTGGGCTCTCACACGTAAGGACCAGGAGAAATCAGGGGCTGTTAGCACTTCTGTGATGGCCAGGTAACCTGGGAAATCACTTAAAAGAGTGTTAGCACTGGGGCTTAAAGAAATTATTGGATCACAAAACATTTTATTCTGAAACAACACAAAATGTATCATGGTTCATCCAGTCTAGGTCAGGAGACCTTTATGTTGGTCAGCGGTGGTGGCAACTCACAACAATGCATAGCCCCATCTCTGATTAGGTCTTGGGGATGAAAACAAGGCCTCTTACTCTTTGAGAGAAAATAAACAAAGTAGAATCAGGGTTGGGGACCAGCCAGGACAGGATCCTGTGACACAGGGAGGATTCTCTTCTTCCATATCTATTCTTCTGTCCAGTTTCCTCTGATCTGGAGGAAGCTGCCCTGGGCCTTTTCTATGCAGGTCCTGTTCCACTGTGTCACTGTACTCACCATAGTGCAGCTTGACAATGAAAGGGTGATTTACTTCGGCCAAGATGTCTCTCTCCATCTTTGATCTGACTCGGTCTCGGACTGCAGGACAGAAACAAAAGGCTTTCAAGAAGTGGGAATTTGGATTTCAAGGAACACCAAATATAAAATATGAGCTAACCTAATTCCTTCAAGTTTGCATTAGAAACTTTTTGAGTTTGGGGAGTGGAATAAGCACTTCCCTGGAAAGTTCAAGGGCCTGAGTTCAATCCCTGGTTCTGCCAAAAAAAAAAAAAAAAAAATCATGCCACCCTTGAGGTGAGATTGCCACATCCTTTGGCGAGACTGCCACTTTTAGGGGCCAGGGAGATGGCCCAGTAGAATAAGTGTTTGCCTGGCAAGTGCAAGGACCTGAATTCGTTCCCCAGTTCTGCCAAAAAAAAAAAAAAAAAAAAAAAAAGGAAATAAAAATATATGGAACCAAGACCCAGAGAGCTAAACTGAACCAGAGCTTGGAACAAATGGACCTGGTGGACATATATAGAGTGTTCCACCCAACCACAGCTGAACACACATTTTTTTCAGCTGCACATAGGTCATTTTCTAAAACAGACCACATACTACTCCAGAGGTCATACTTAAGTATATGCAAGAAAACAAATTGTCCCATGCACAGTATCTGACCACAGTGCAATGAAACTGGAAATAAACGACAAAAGAAATCAGAAAAGCTCGCTAAATACATGGAAATTGAACAACACCCTACTCAGCAATCAATGGGTCACAGATGAAATTAAACAAGAAATTTACCAATATCTACAATACAATGAAAGTTCAACCACAACTTATCAGAATTTATGGGATGTGATGAAAGCAATTCTCAGAGGGAAAATCATAGCTATGAACTCACACAAAAAACAGAACAGGAACAAATAAACGCCTTAATGTTGCACCGCCAACATCTAGAAAAAGAAGAGCAAATAAAACCCAGAGCGCAAAGACGGGAAGAAATCATGAAGATTAGAGCAGAAATTAATTCAATTGAGATGAAGAAAACAGTTCAAAGAATCAACGAATCTAAAAGCTGGTTCTTTGAAAGACTAAATAAAATTGATAAGCACCTAGCTAACCTCATCAAAAAGAGGAAAGAAAAAATTCAAATACAAGCAATAAGGAATGAAAAGGGAGAAATCACCTCAGCCCCAGTGGAAATTCAGAAGATTATCAATAGTTATTTCCAGAATCTATATGCTCACAGAATAGAGCACACAGAAGAAATGGACAAATTCCTCAAAAGGTACAAATTACCAAAACTGAATCAAGAAGATATAACAACTCTCAATAAGCCAATAACAGCTAATGAAATATGAAATGTAATAAAAAGCCTGTCAACAAAGAGAAGTCCAGGCCCTGATGGATTCACAGCTGAATTCTATAAGGAATTTATAGAAGATATAATCCCTACACTCCTTAAACTCTTCAATGAAATTGAAAAGTAAGCAGTCCTCCCAAAATCCTTTCTAGAGGCAAGTATTATGCTGATTCCAAAACCAAGAAAAGACACAACTAAAAAAGAGAACTACAGGCCTATCTCCCTCATGTACATAGATGCAAAAATACTCAATAAAATCCTAGCAAATAGAATACAGCAAATCATCAAGAAGATCATACACCATGACCAGGTAGGATTCATCCCAGGGATATAAGGATGGTTCAGTATTCAAAAATCTATAAATATACCACACTATATTAACAAACTGAAATCTAAAAACCACATGATCATCTCAGTTGATGCAGAAAAGGCTTTTGACAAAGTCCAACACTCATTTATGTTCAAAGTCTTATAGAAAATTGGAATAGAAGGCCTCTACTTCAATTTGATGAAAGCCATCTATAACAACTCAATGGTTAACATAATTCTGAATGGGGAAAAACTGAAGTCTTTCATTCTTAGATCTGGTACAAGACAAGGATGTCCTCTATCACCTCTCCTATTCAATATAGTCTTGGAATCATTAGTTACAGCCATTAGACAAGAGGGAGAATTAAAAGGAATAAGAATAGGTAAAGAAGAAGTTAAATTATCATTATTTGCAGATGACATGATACTCTACTTGGAAGACCCCATAAGTTCCACCAAGAAGCTACTAGAATTGATACACAAATTCAGTAGCATAACAGGATACAAAGTCAATACCCAAAAGTCAATAGCATTTCTCTACACAGATAACAAACACTGAGAGGGAAACTACAGAAACAATACCTTTTACAATAGCACTGAAGAAAATGAAATACCTTGGAATTTGCTTAACCAAAGAAGTCAAATATCTTTTCACAGAAAATTACAGTACCCTAAGAAAAGCGATCGTAGAGGATTTCAGAAAATGCAAGGATATTCCCTGCTTCTGGATAGGAAGAACCAACACAGTCAAGATGGCCATACTCCCAAAATTGTTGTACGGATTTAATGCAATCCCTATCAAACTGCCACCAACATACCTCCCAGACCTAGAGAAATCATTCCTAAAATATATTTAGAAGCAGAAAAGACCTAGAATAGCAAAGGCAATCCTGGCCAACAAAGCAGGAGCATGACAATTCCTGACTTGAAATTATACTACAAAGCCACTGAGATAAAATCAACATGGTATTGGCAACGAAATAGACCTGAGAATCAATGGAATAGATTAGAAGATGCAGAGGCCTCTATGAACACACTCAGCTACCTGATCTTCGACAAAGGGGCCAAACATGCTTACTGGAAGAAAGATAGCCTCTTTAACAAATGGTGCTGGAAAATCTGGCTTTCTACATGTCAAAAACTAAAACTTGACCCAGGTCTTTCACCATGCACTAAGCTAAAGTCAAAATGGATTAAAGATCTAAACATTAAAACACAAACACTAAATCTCCTAGAGGAGACAGTAGGAGGAACTCTTGAAGACATAAGTGTAGGGAAAGAGTTCATGAGCAAACATGTATTTGCACAAGAAACACTGGAAAGAATTAACAACTGGCACCAACTCTTATTGAGAAGTTTTTTCATATCAAAAGAAATTATCAACAAAGGAAAAGACAATCCACAAATTTCGAAAAAATCTTACCTAATAAGCACTCAGACAAAGTTCTGCTCTCTAGAATTTATAAAGAACTAAGGCACATTTGGGCCCTCAAATTTAAAGACTCAATCCAGAAATGGGCGTTTGTGATGCTCTTCTGAGAGGAGGAAATTAAAGAAGCAAATAAATATGAAAAATGGTCCACATCATTAGCCATCCATGAAATGCAAGTTAAAAATACACTGAGATTCCATCTCACTCCAGAAAGAATGGCTATCATAAAGAAATCAACCAATAACAAATACTAGAAGGATGTGGGGAAAAGGGAACCCTTCTCCACTGCTGGGGGCAATGTAGACTGGTGCAGCCATTGTGGAGATCAGTGTGAAGACTCCTCACAAAACTAGGACTGGAAATCCCATTCAAGCCAGCTATCCTCCTATTGGGAATTTTCCCAGAGGAACTGAAAACATCATATCATAGTGATATATGTGTTCCTGTGTTTATAGCAGCACAATTTGTGATAGCTAAATCTTGGAAACAACCAAGATGCCTTTCACCTGAGGAATGGTTGAAAAAGATGTGGTATTTTTATACAGTGGAGTATTACTCAGTTATAAAAAATGACAAGCTTAAAGCATTTATATTAAAGTGGATGCCACATGAACATAAACTCATAAGTTAAATAAACCAGACACACATGTGCAAATATTGTATAGTCTCCCTAGTATAAGAAATCAGAAGAACAAATGCAAATAGAAAGGTATAACAATAACTAAAAAGAATTTAGACAGATAGTGTATACTGAACTGCGTATGTCACAGGGTAATAATCAGTTTCTCTTCTGGATGGTTAACAACCTAAGTTTGCAGATAAAAAATTGGAGAAAAATGAAAGGGCTACAAGGTCAACCAACATTTTGGTCCTAGCTTTTCAAGGTCAGTGAAGACTCAGGACATAGGAGAACCTGTACTGTAACATCATGGAACTCAGTTGTGCCCCAAATTATGGAGCCACAGAGGAATGTGATCGATGACATATAGTGTGCCTAAGGAGAGTCACATGGAGAGAAAACTTTCTCTCAGACTTTCGCAGACAGCAAACTGTTTAAATAATGACCGTGACTCATCTACATGGCTGACACTGACAAAAGATCTACAGTGACGTACAGAGTTACAGGATAAACCCTGAGGTTACTTGACTGACCTCATCGTATACAAAAATTATGTTTTTTTGCTATATAGGTTTTGCTTTATCTCGGTCTTAACCACCCAGCAGAAAAATAGAAAAACGAGGTATATAAAATAAAGCCATAATAATATGCTGATCTGTAAATGGCTCTAGTCAACCACTTCTTCGGATAACCCACTACTATTGTAGAGTGCTGGACTGTGTTGGATTGTTTCGCTCAATTCAAGCAAGTATAATAATTGAATGACAATAGAATACCCATCTCTGACAGGGCTAAACAAAAAAAAGGGGGGATACAAAGGAAGGACCAATCTATATTTGTATAAACAGTAGAGTTAGGATAAATAGGGAGTACTTTTGCATAATTCTATGAGAAGTAAGAGTCACACTAATAGTGTTTGGACAGGATATCCTGTCCGCTTCTTGTACCATGGATAACCACTAGGAAGATAATAATGTAAAAAGTATTAATTATTGAAACTGCACTATAATTCAGCTTTAAAAAAATAAGATAGGTATACAGCTACATTCTCTTAATGCACTGAATAGAGACATCTGCTCTAGTAGTGTCTGTAAATAGAATATCATGTATGCATTTTGTACAACAAAAAACCACTATGAAAACAATATGCAATGTATTGATTATTGAATATGTTCTACTAATTTGATTTGAAAGTGTCACATTGATATTTGTTCTTCAATAAAATTATTGAAAAAAAAATATGTAAAACTAATTTAGGGCTGGGGAGATGGCTCAGTGAAATAAGCACTTCCCTGGTAAGCTCAAGGGCCTGAGTTCAATCCCCAGTTCTGCAAAAAAAAAAAGAAAAGAAAAGAAACTTTTCTAATGTACACAAAACCTGGAGTGGTACAATGATCACCCTATATTTGCAACCTATTCTCAGTGAATTCTAGAGTGAAACATTGGCTTTCTCACTCTTTATCTCTATCTCTTTCTTTCTCACCAGAAAGGGAAGGGAGGGGAATGTAAAAAGAACTAAAATGTGTCTTGCATGTGTACTAGCTACTCACAATAAATGTATCCTTTATGTACTAATAAAAACATACTAATAAAAATTGTAGAAACCATAGCATTTTACAAATTGCCTTTACACATATTTCCTAAGAATGAGAGTTTTTTTTTTTTTTTTTTTATGTATTTGGTACAGGATCTCATTATGCAGATCGACCTCATAGTGATCCTCCTGTTTTCAGCCTCTCTAGCACTAGGATTGATTACAGGCATGCACCACAACACTGGACCTTGATGGCCAGCTCAGCACGTCTGGGCCTGGGCCAGGATGGCATGTAGTGCCGGGAATTGAACCCCAGTCCATGTATTTGCCTAAGCAGGTGCTTAGTCTGCTGAGCTATCTCACTAGCCCGAAGAGAGTTTTTCACATAACATTAATCTGGTATCTCATCTAGGAAATTACTGATTATTCCACGATATCATCTGACTTCTGATCCACATTAACCCCCAAACTGGAGTCATTTTACAGCACTTATTTTTTCCAACCCATCAGATAGCCAACGTTCCACATTATATGGGTTGGTAAATTGTCTTATTTGCAAACATTTATTTTCATGGTAGTTCTGACTTTGGGGAAAAGCCAGAAATCACAAGAGTACCAGATTCAGTGAGTGAGATGGATGAAGACACAGCGTAATGTGGATATTGGACAGAAATTGCCGTGAACAGTTTGAGTGAATTCAGGACAACAGCGTAACTCAAGACACTCACCAAAGAGGACTTCTGGAGCCGCTTTGGAAAATGGTAAGAATGATGGAGTAACTGTGTTCCAAAGAGGGGGAACATTTTGAGAGGGAACAATAGCAATACATGTTTTACTATAATACATTTTAATTTAAATGTTCACTGCATGTCTTGATCGTATCTTGTATACATTTTCTTTGAATTTAGTGTGTTTAACAAATGACCGTAGTACCCAAGGTAAAAGCACACACTAACTATGCACGTAGGCAGCATCCAGGTGGCCTCCTGAGAGGTGGCCATCCAGGTGGCAGAGAGAGGGTGGGAAAGTCTTCACGTATTCCTGCTGTGGCCAATGTGGCTAGTGTCAAGTGGACTGGGTACTGGAAGTCACCCACAGTGTGTGCTTGCACTATGTTGTCCTCAAGTTTTACTTAAGTACCCCTCCTCAAGGGCAGTGTAACAATTACAACAATAACAATAAAGTGACACAAAGGGCTGGCCAAATAGCTCATCAGATTAAAGAGCCTGCAAGCAGGTACAGGGGCTAGGGGTTTGATGCCTGGACCTGCTATGCTAGCTCCACTCTGGGGCCGTGGTGAGATGTAATTGAGACTGGGCATGGTGGTGTGCACCTGTAATCTCAGCACTTGGGAGGCTCTAAACAGGTGGATCATGAGGAGTCTGATCTAGTAGTGAGACCCTGAACACTCTGGGGACCCTTCCCTAAAATACAAAAAAAAAAAAACAACAATAAAATGACATATTGACAATGCTGGTATGGTTGTAGGGAAACTGGAAGCCTCTACACACTGCAGGAAGGAATGTAAAATAGTGCAGTAGTGACAGCACTGGAAGAATTTGGTGATTCCTCAAATGGGTAAACACAGAATTATAATATGGCCCAGTAATTCCTTTGCCAGGTATATAATCAAAGAATTTGAAAGCAGTAACCTAAACAGGTATTAGGACACCTGTGTACAGAGCAGCACTATTCATAGTAACTTAGTAGCCAAAGATCAAAGCAAACTGTGTCCACCTGCAGAAGCATAGATAAACAAATTGTAGTACACACATGTGCCTGCGCAGGTGCACACACACACATACACAGTGACAGAATACTATTCATCCTTCAAAAGGAAAACATGCTGACACATACCATAACAAAAACCCATCTTAAGACATTATGTTAAGTGATATAGGCCAGACACAAGGGGACAGCTATTGTAGGATTCCATGTATAAGCAGGGCTTAGAGCAGGCAAACTCATAAACAGAGAGAACTGAACAGTAGCTGCCAGGGCTGAAGAGCAGGGGCCGATGGGGTTTCTGCCCAATGGGCTCAGCATTTCTTCAAGTGATGAAAAGGCTTTGGGAGCAGCACTGGTGATGCTACACGGTACTGTACATTGTGATGCGGTTAAGAAAACACACACCCTTCCTCATTCCTGGGTCCCCAGGGTGCAGGCTACAATCTGCTCTACAGATCCCTAGCTCTGACATTTGTGTCCAGCTATCCAAGCTCCCTGGGGTCCAGCTGTGTCTCTGGTGCTGCCTGGTCACTTTCGTGGCTGGTTGTGACAGCCTTATGTCATTGTAGGCTGCTCTCCGCTTCTGTTTCCCCATGGACATGGAGTGGATGGCTCTGAACCGCAGAGTTCTCAGAGAACTACAGAGAGTAACACACTGATCATAGTGCAGCCTGCCGCAGCACTGCGCCTCTTTGGCTGTCCTCTGCAGCAGCCCCATTTGTGCTCTGTGCATTCCTGTGCCAACACTAGCCAGTCACTCTGGTGCTCTGTGACGTTCCCTAGAGCAGAGAACAGTAGTGTGCATGCTGGGGACCTTGTGGTGGGCTGAGTTCCAGGAGCCCAGGTGGCTGCCCCAGCCATAGCACTTCCCTCATTGCCCTTGTCACCCTAAAGCCCTGAGACCAAATCACCACGGCAGACAGGGTATGGGAGCACAGCGCACACAGGAGGTCCTCCCTCTGCCCGAGTGAATGAGGCAGACTTTCACTGCCTAAGACCTTGAAGAGCACATCACTCAATTCTTCTACTTTGCAGAAAAGGGAAAGGAAACCAAGGTTCACCTGAACAAAACTTTTTGGGACATAGGTGCAGTGTGCACCTCTCCAGGGCATAGTGCATCAGCACTGCCTGAAACAACAGTAGCACAGAGGCTGCTTGGGAGATGAGATAGCAGCTTAGGGGCGGAGCGAGAGATCCGTGGGCAGGGTAGGGGTGGACGCTCCAACCCAGGTGATGAGCACAGAGTACTGCGTTCTGAGGTGAAGAGAGTTGCTGAGTATTTTTATTTCATAGTTTGCTCTTTCTGGCTGTGGTCCACATCTGGAATAATGACCAAGCTCTGAGGTGCTTCCTCTCACTATGGTGGTGCCATCTCGAAGGCCACGGTACAGGGTTAGTCCTGATGCCCTCACTGATGAGTTAACATCTAGTGATTTGGATTCTGAATTTCTGTCAGGTAGTTTTGCTTCTCCATGTAGTCAGCTAGGAAATGGGCCACAAACTGGCGTGGAGATCTAGATCACAGAGCGGAGGGTGGATGTGGTTTCACAGTCATTTTGTAAATGAAACAGCTGAACAGTTCTGCCCATGAGCTACGATTCCTGCTTCCTCCCGCTTCTCCCTGCCCACCCCCTCCCTGTCACCCCCTCTCAGTCTCTCTGCACTGCACTTGGAGTGAAAAGCCTAGGAGAGGAAAGGCTGTTACTTCACACTAATGCTTGCCTGTGGCCAGCCTCCAGTACGGAGGAGCAGGGTGACGTGCTTGGCAGGGTGTCTGCTCAGCAAGCAGTGCCTCACAGCAAGAGGTGCCTTGCCTGGGCCCAGACACAGGGCCTGCCTTTAGTTGCCTACTCCGAAGGCTGAGTTTCCCTCCCAGGAGCATGGGAGAGGGAGAGCAAGTGCTTTGTTTTCTTTCTGGTGGGCAGGAGATGCAGACACACAGCTAGGTGCAGGGGCTGGAAACCTTCTCTTCAAGGTGGGGCACCAATGCCCGAATCTGCCCTACTGAAAAATGATGTCCATTAACACACATTATATGTGCATTATATCATAAGTTATATTACAATGTTCAACTTGGTCAGGCTAAGGGACACCTGAAGAGCTGATAGACATTATTTCTGAGTGTCTAGTTTTGTTTGTTTGTTTGTTTTTTTCTCCCAGTACTGTGGCTTGAACCCAAGGCTTTTATACTGAGCTATATCCCTGAGCCTTTTTAACTTTTTATTTTGAGACAGGGTCTCACTAAATCACTGATTTTCTCAGGTTGGGTTTGAATTTGTGATCATCCTGCCTCAGCTTCCTTTATTGCTGGAATCCCAGGTGGGCTTGTGCCCCACACCTGGCTACTGTGTGTCCATTAAGATGTTTCTGGCTGACATGAGCCCGGGAATTGATGACTAAATAAAGAAATGACCCTCCCTGGTGTGGCTGGGTGCTGAAGACTCAATGGTACAGAAGAGCAGAGAAAGAGACCCCTACCTGCTTGAGCTGTGACAGTCCTCTGCTCCAGCCCTCAAGCTCAGGTACCCTTGGCTCTAGAGCCTCCAAACTCAGACCAGGAATTAAAGAGGTGCCATTACTTCTCCCCCAGTCTCAGGCTTGGGATCTAGATTAGGACCCATGCTGTGCGCTGTGGAATTCTTAGGTCTTTGGACCTGGACTGAGCTGTGCCACCAGCTTCCTTGGCTTTGCAGCTGGCAGCTGGCAGTGGGTGGGACTTCTCAGCCCCCCACACATAGGCCAGAGCACAATGCACATGGGGCCTTCTATCCCAGTGGATTCTGCTCCCTGCTCTTGTGCTGCTGTGCTCTGCTGACCCAGTGCAGCTCAGTGGACCTTTGTTTGCATCTCTGTAGTGCACAGGTGACAACTAATTTTGGAGGTGGCAGCTTGGGATCTGTTCTCCAAGCACTAGGCATATAGCAGCCTGCGTGCATGCTTTCCTCCAACTTGATTTCAAGGGTGGGCTCCAGGAAGTGCCTGTGGCCATGGGTCAATCATGGGGTGGCCCATCCCCCAAAGACATGGGGCAGGGACCTGGAGGCATAAACTTTATGACAAAGCTTTGGAGGAAGACAGACCAACAGGAAGATGGGACATGGGCCCCACTGGGCCTGCAAAGCAGTGCATCAAGCCAAGGGAGGCTGTTTAGACCTAAGACTTAATGCTATTTGTCGTGTTGGGTTTTGAACTTACTTGGGACCATGATTGCTTTCTCTGTTTTTGCTTCTCCCTTTTGGAATGGGAACGTGTGTCCCATCATTGTATTTTGAAATTTATAAGTTTGATTTCACAGCTGGAGAATAATTTGCATCAGGTTGAACTGTGTTTAAACCTTACATATTTGGTGGCATTAGATGGTGGGCTTTAGACTTTTGGATTGATGCTGCAGAGAACTTAAGATTCTCAGGGCTGTTGGGATGGGTGCACAATAAATATATTGTGTAGGTTTTTAATTGGCATACTTTTGGGTACTAGGGATTGAACTCAGGACCTTGTACTTGCCAGGCAGGTACTTATGCTGCTGAGCTATCTCCCCAGCTGTGGTACACTTTTGATATACACAATGATGAAATTCCTAGGGAATTTGTACCTATACATAATATATCTTGCTGCTTCTTTGTGTAGGTTTAAAGGACATAGAACTTGGGGGACCAGAGATAAAATTTTGCAGACTGAATGTTTGTGTCTCCCTAAAATCCACATATTGAGACTTAATCCCTGAGTGATAGTGCTTAGGAAGACTGTCGACAGTGGAACCCCACGAATGGTATTAGTGTCCTTATAAAGGAGACCCCAGAGAACTCATTCACTTCTTCTGCCATGTGAAAATGTAGTGAAAGGACAGCCATTTGTAAGCTGGGATGCCTGGCTGTCACCAGACACCTGGTCTGCTAGGTCCTTGACCTTGGACTTCCAGCCTCCAGAATGGAAATGCATTTCTGTTGTCCGAAGTTACTCAGCTAAGGTGTCCTGTTATATGAGCCCAAGTGACTAATACACATATTCTAATATTACAGCATGCTGTATTGTATTGTCTTATTATGAATTTCCAAGAAAATGGAAGGTAAAATAACAATTAATGCAATTCTGCTGGTCACTGTGAAGATGAGAAATGGCCCGCTAAGTACATCTTGGACAGCACAGTGTGTGTGTGTGTGTGTGTGTGTGTGTGTGTGTGTGTTCCTAGCACTCACTGCACTGAGTCCCTGTCTATACAAGTCCATGAGTATGACAGTGCATGGCTCTGCACACTCATCCACTAAGCACTGCTGCCCCGTGTGACCTGCACGCTGACTGCCACAGAACAGGGTGCAGTCATGGACCTGGTGGTGGTTTTGTGTTTGATGCAGCCCATGAGAGACTTTGGAGGAAACTGAGCTGGTATGCAGCTCCGCAGCTGGAGACTGGTCGGTGCTGGGCGCCAGCTCTATGATGAGCTCAGTAATCCCCGCGGTGTGTCACTGGACCCTGCCTCTCTTCAGCCTCAAATAGTACCTGAGTATGTAATTACATTTTGAGGAGTCCTCAGGTGCAGAATAAGAATCCATCTTCACAAAATAGCTGTCAGCTTTGCAAGGTTTAACTCAGCAAAAAATCTGGTTCCCACAAGCAGTTGTGCTGCTACACATTGGAGGGTAAAAACACTTTACAGGTAAGTACTCCAAAGAAAAAAAGAATAGGAGAAAACTGTGGGTGAGGATGATGGTGCAGCCACGGTGACCACCAGGACCGCTGTGACTCCCCACGGCTTGTCTTCATTTGTCTCCATGTTAACTTATTTCAAAGGAGATCAACCCTGGTTATTTCATTAACTTCCTCACTAAAGGACCTTTCTGTTTGTAAATCTTAAACCCATCACCCTTCAATAGTTATGCTGCATTGCTAGTAAGATGATACACAATGAAAATAATTATTTCCTACTTTTACTATCTATATAGTTCAAGAAATACGATTCTGGTACAATGGCAGGTAGTTCAATAGTGAGTTCAAGCCAACACATAATGAAGTGTCAGTCAGGTTACACACACACACACACACACACACACACACACACACCTCTTGGAAAGCTCAGAACAAAACTTACAGATGGCTCACAGGGCATTATGGTTTGAATCTAAGCCTTCTCCAAGAGGCTCATACATTCAGAGGTGGGGCATCTAGATGGGATTAGATCAGGAAGGCTTTGACTTCAGTGAATTAATCCATGGATAGGTTAATAACCAGAAGGTATTAGAGGGAGGGGTTGGAGTCTCAGGCTGGCACCTATCTGAAGGGTGTGTCTCATAGAGGTTTGGCCTTGAGGGATTCATTTTGTCCCTGGCTCCTTTGTCTTTGGCCCTTGTCTCCTCTCCGCTTGAAGTGAAGAGCTTTCTTTTCCTGCACTCTTCTGTCTTGTTTCTCTCTCACAAAAGGCCCAAAAACAATGAAGCCAGCCAACCACAGGATGAAACCATAAGGCAAGATATATCCCTCCCCCTTTTAGGTGTTTAAGGTGTCACAGTGAAGCTAAAACAGGAAGAATTATTTTGTTCACTTTTTGTCTTAGGAAATTTACTACAAAATTATTTCCCTTGACTAGTAAAGATACTAAGGGCATTAGCTAGGGTGTGGCTTTCTGAGGAGGAATTCAGGAGGTCTGGTGCCTACCAGCTACCACAGGGTCAGCACCACAGGGTCAGCACAGAGCTGGCCGTCACCATCTCCAGGCAATAGGACTTGAAGAACTTTGCTGCTTTGTGCCTCAAGTTTCCCCATTTGTAAAATAATACCATTTCTTCCACTAAAAAAGAAGAGGCTCTTTGAATTTGCCTTATATTCTCCTGCAACCTGAAATTATTCCAATGGGAATCAAAAGAAATGAATGCATTAGCAGAGACACACAATCTGTTCAAACTCAGGCAGCCACTAATGCTCAGTTTCATAATGAGTCAGTGTTTTCTAGTGAAGCAACTGGGCTAAGAGAGAAATAAACACGGAGGTCCTGGAAACAACGTTCTGGGGGCCGGGAGCAACCAAGCCAGCTCTCATTGAGCACTGTTTCAGGGTGTCATAATCGGCAGCATTGCAACCAATATGGATGTATGTGTCACCGCGGTCAGTCCTGCGCGCCATTTGTGCCCACTTCTTATGGAGAGGACAGAGCAACACCAGAAAGGGCTTCAGCTGGCGGCGTCCAGTTTAGACCCCTCCTCTCTCTGCCCTTCCTGGTGTCCATGCTGCCAAACGACCCCCTCGACTACTCAGCCACCAAGAGGCCCAGTTACGACACTGTAACTGTCGATCCATTACATCGTGCACTTAAACAAATGTGTCTGGCCAGGATGGCATTGCTTTCCTTCACCGTTGACAGAACAACCCCCCTCCTTTGAAGAAGGGAATGGGGTGTCACCTCTGAGCTGCTGCCTCCTCATGAGAAACTGCACACTGTGGGAAGGTCCACAGAGGAGACAGGCACAAGCACAGGAGCATCTGTGGGCAGCGCAATCGCTGGCTTCCGTTGTGTTTCTGAACCACACACAGACTCTTGTCAAAATGATTACAGCTAAACCAAGGCACAACTCCTTCTACCAGAAAGCAGGTCCCCTTCAGCCCCTCCCCGCTCAACTAGACCTGACAAATGGGGATCTGGCGTCACACAGGGTCTGAAGAGGTCCTTCAAAGACAAGACGGGGACCTAAAATTTCCCCATGGAATAGGTCCATCAACTCTTATCAGAAAAAAGCACTTTAGGATGCATCAGTGTGGGGCAGAGGCAGACGATTAGGCACAGTTAGAAAGGAAGCAAAAGGAGGGAAGAGATGTCATCCTAAGAAGCCAAGGGAGGCAGGCTGTAGCTGTGACTGAGAGGATCAGACTGGCTGCTGACAAACAAGATCAACTTTTCTGGATTAGCTGGGCAGGGCAGTGGGGCTTGGGTCAGTTTTGCTCTGGCGAGACAGCTCCTAGCCAGGCCTGATCACGTGAGAGGGTACTGTGGCCCCCATGGGATAACAATTTCCTGTTCCCACCACCTATCAGGGAAGCACCATGCTACACATGTCAGAGACCCTGAGGAGACTCAGGATTCCCCTGCTCAGCCCCACTGACAGATCCTCCAGGAGTGGCCCCTAGTAGCAGCGGCAGTTTGTGATGGTCCTCAGGCAAGTCAGGCTTTCAGCCAGGTGGAGAACTACACCTTCCAGGATGGTTCCTAAGCCAGGTAGCAATCAGACGTGCTCTGAGACTGGTCCCAGGCTAGGAAGCGCCAGCTCAGCATAGTCCAACTGTTAGCCAGGCTCCTTTGCAGCTCAGGGCAGGTGGGTTCCCCAAGGAACCACTATATTTGGAACACATGATACCTAACTGTTACCTGTGATCATTACAGAGTCAGTCAAGAGGGTGGAAAGAAGATGGAGATTTTGAAGGGTCTTTGGCAGCCTCATCCCACAGAGGGTGGGGAAGAGCCCTGAGCAGAGGGGCTTACAGGCCCTGCTCTTTCTTCCTCAGCTGAAAGTAGGCAGCATCCCCTTAGGCAGGATGTGTCATCTCTCTAAAGAAAGGAGGGGGCTGGGCTTGACGCTGCAGGCTCATTTAAAGGTAAAATAGAGCTGTCAGGAGCCATTACCACGCCACCCTTGCCGAGCTAAGTGGACTCCCGCTGACAACAGCCCTTCCTCTGCACACATGACAATCATCGCATTTGTGAGGTGCTATCTGGAGTTTTAAAATTTATTTCCACAAGCTCCAGCCCCTTTGTCATTTCCCTTTTCAGAGTGATGGTACTATGCAAGTGCACCGCCTCTTCCCTCGGGCAGCTGCCTGTACTTGGGTTCTGTGCAGGGGGAGCAGAGGAGGTCACTATGGTTGTTGTTAGCTTTCCTCTGCTCTCCACCCCATTGTTCAGGGTGATTAACTGGCTTACAGATGGGGGTTGGGTGGGGTGGGAGTGGGGATGAGTTACAGGGCACTTGGATAACTCTGCTTAATGGGATTCGGAGGTGTCAGAGCTAAAACTCATGTAAATGCTGGTTTAAGTAGACTCCCCTCTGCCTCTCTGCGGAGGTGGCTCAAGTTAGGAAGAGTGGGTGACCTGTGGAGGCTGAGCCCAGGCAGAGAACACCATTCTACTCTCTGTGTGACCTCTGCTCCATGGTGAGATCCTGTGGTTGTCACACACAGAACCTTGCTTTGTGAAGTTTTTCTCTTTTTTTTTGAGAAAATGAGCTTCAATGAAATTTCTAGAAACAGTATACATTCCCTTAGTGACGGTCCATTATAGAAAGCTAAAACACCACAGGATATAAAAATACAATGACTTTCCAAGCTGACTTGGAAAGAAGCACAAGGAAATGAAAGATTTTTCACTTTATGTGCATTTTCACAATATGAAAACAATTTTATGGTTTCCCTTCCCCTGCACATTGCCAGATGTGACGTCTATGAACTTGTGCTTCCTAGGGTCAGAGTGACCTATTCTCAGGTCATGCCTTGGCATGCGATGGGTCATCGGGTCACTAGAGGAGCCCGACCTTGTCAAGAGAGGGAGGAGGCTAGGATCTGCCAGGTGTCAAGGTCTCTGAGTCCCCGTTACTGAGCCTGCTGTCCCATAACAGAGTCACCGCTGGATCTCCAAAGCAGGACCAACTTAAGGAAGACCCTTAGGAAGAACACACTCTAGAGGAGGCCTCTGTTGCTTGATTGCTCCCTCCTCAGTGCCCTGAGGGAGGCTCCTTTCCTGCCACCACTACAGCTGCCACCCCATTGAACCAACTCCATGGGGGCCCCAGCAGCAAATCGGGGAAGGATTCATTCTCCACATGGGCTCTGGATTAGTGATGCCACAGGTGGTAAGGTGGCTTCACTGGTGGAGCTCCTGGCTCTTAGGAATCTGATGAAGAAGCTGGCCATGACTTTCAGGGAAATCTCCCAGAACATGAAGCCAGCTGTTGGCACTGATGTGAAGGAAGTGCACCCACCCTGCACTCTTATTCCTTGTCCCAACCCTGGGCCTTATCTTTGATGGGGTGGTGGCTGATGGCCAGCATGCCTAGGTCCAGCCCCTTGATAATTGAGCTGGAATCATCTTCACTCAAGGCAAGAATGGAAGTGTGGAGTGGGAAGTGTGTGGCGAGGTGGGGTGTGACCCGGAAGGGAGCACTTTGCTTATGGGGAGCCCTGGCAATTCATCATTGAGGATTTGGTGTGGGGAACAGTAGCTGGGGCACTGGCAGGTATGCAGTAGGGGCCCTCCTCCATCTCCTGTGGGGTCAAAGGGCCCACATTGAAACTGGAAAGGAGAGTTCTAGAATTTTTAGCCAAGGTCAAAGATACCACTGTCAGTACTTTTTCTATCTGTCCCAAGGAGGGTTTAGCAGACGAAGAAGAGAGAACCCAACTCCCAGTGCCTGGGAAGTGGTAGTGCTTAGGACCAGGATCAGGGCCTGGGCACATTCTAGGGCTACCTCCTGTAGCTTCTCCTATTTCATGTAACTTTTGAGGTAGATTCTTCACTCCATGTTGGCAAGGAGCATTCTTTAGTCTACATTGTGCAGATTCAGGGTGGGGATTGGGTCAATTCACTTCTGTTCTATACTTGAAGATTTTTTCTTTTAATATATTTTCACATTCTTCCTTTAAATAGGAGATATAATTAACTTCAAGTTGTCCCCTCCACACACACACAGGGTCTCACTATATAGTTTAGTTGGTCAAGTTCATGAAGATCCTTTTGCCCCAGCCTCCAGAGTGCTGGGATTACAGGGGCACATCACCATACCAGGCCCAAGTTGTAAATCTTTAATGGCAGTGGTCACAAATATACTGTTGCTTATACATAGGAATTTTGCAAAACAAATTATAAAATCTTCCATTCTATTTTGTGATTTAGAATAAGATAACTTGTCCCTGGTATAAAAACTTTTTTGGAAATGTGAACAAAATTTTATAAACTCAAGAATATTGTTCTAGAATATTTAAAAATAACTCTTTAGCATAAAACATTCTTTATTTTACAAAAACTTTGTGGCTTTATTTTGTTGTTGAAAATTTAAAATACGGAGCATAGAGAAAAGCCACCTATAACTCTGCTATTTGGACTGAACCGCAGCATCTATTTCCCCTTCCCGTGAGCACACACTGCACCTGTGTTTGCCCTGGTGGTTCAAGGCACTCAGGTGCCCAGCGACACCATGCTCAGCCTGTGACACAGCTGCAGCTCCTGGTGATTCTGTGCCAGGCTGGTCAGCAGCCTGTCCTCAAGGGTGGTTGGGCTGGACCATAGACAATTGTGAATGTTTATGCATCCATGGAGACTGAAACCCCAAGAGGACATGCTTTGCGCGTGAGTTAAGAGGTCAGGGTCAAGCGTGATGGAGCTTAGCTCTGACTAACCACAGAGCACAGCTTCCTGGGCCCTGCCTGGGCTGCACTCCAGGCCCAGGGCTGGGCGTCCTGCTCCAAGCTCAGAGCGGCTTCCCTCTCTGCTACTTCCTTCCCTCCCATCTCCTCTGGCCAGGAGGAGTAGAGAGCACCGAGAGGGAAGAAGAACAACTGGGAGGCAGGGAAAGAAGGAACTAAGTGTTCAGGTTAGTTCCCACAGTCAGAGGGGGCAATACAGAAGCTGAAAGTGGGGGTGTGTGTGAGAGGTTCCGAGAGCACTCTGACTATAAGGACAGACATCTCTGCGTCCCCCATGCTTCGTCTTTGCCTAGGTCTGGAATAGTAGATCATCACCACCAAAGTCAATTTTAAAGCCTTTTCATCCCCCAAGGAAGCCCCAGACCCATGAATAGGCACTGTGTGTCTCTAACCTGCCAGGCCAGCAGCCACTGACCCAGGACTCTGCCTCTAAGGCTCATGGGTACTGCACTTCCACACAGGTGGAATCCCACAATATGTGTTTCATTCAGAACCCTGTTTTCAAGGTCCGTCCATGCTGTCAGGAGTACCGCAGACCAGATGATTCTCCCCTTCCAGTTGGGGCATTTAATTGTCCCCACTTTGGGCCACTGTGAACATTCCTGTTGATGTAGCTACATATTGCATTTGTCTTAGTTGTTTCTGAGTGAAATGTCTGGGCTACATGGTAATCTGTGCTTAACCTCTTGAGGAACTGCAAGAGAGGTTTGTTTTTTGGCTATTCAGATGACCCTGAATTAGAAAATGTCTAATGTAATATGTTTCTATGAGATAACTTTTAAGTGATTATTTCATTAAAAGTTGGGCATAGAAAGTCAAAACTTGCTATATCTTTTACATCTTTTCATCCACAAAGATTCTGTAAAATAATATTGCAATGAATATCTTGGAATATGTAGTCATGATAAACAACTGTAGGAACATAACTGTTCAATAAAAAAGTTAATTCTGGACAACATAGCTTAAATTATGTCTCTATTGTAACACTTGACTAAAAACTCAAGCCCCTAAAATAAACTAGGATGTCCCTCGAGAACTTTTTATGCGCATAACTTTTTATGGAACAACTTGTTTAAGAAGCCAAATTCTAATCTCTGCTTCTAAGAGACTCTGACTCACAAGTCTGTGTTCACAAGGACCTCCCCCAACACACACAGGTGACAGATGCCGCTCTACACGGGCTATGGCCTGATGTTTTCATTTTCTCACCATTGGTTGTGCTCATGACTTCAGAATGGTTTCTGTCTTGTAGAGGAATAATCACCCATCCTTTAATCCTCAGGTCAGACAGCTCTGCATCCCCAATGCTTCTAACCCCTTCTGGGACCACCTCACTTGGAAGAGTTCTTTCCTCCTTTACGTGCCTAAGATTTGCAGTCTGTGCACATGGAATCCACACATTTATTGCCTTAGATTATTAGTTATATGTGGTTCTGAATATATGTCTTATTTCCTCAGGTGGAGAGCAAGTGGCAGAGAATGCCATCTTCCTTGTATGGCTCTCCTTGTTGCTCCCAAGGGAATTATGGCTTAAGACCTAAAGGTCTAAATACTGCTTTCCACTGACATCTCTAGCTGTACAGAGGCCCAGACACTTAACCACAAGCATTCTTGTTCTTGCCAAAAGCCCCATCTAGGAGGAAGGACTCCACCCCACTGGTGCCTCCTAAGCTGGGCCAGCTTGTCCCCATCTGGATTGCCACCCATCAGGTTTCTCTTTTCTGGCAGCCCCAGAACCACCACACAGGCCAGCTCCATCCTCTATAGGATCCCAGGGGTGCCTGCACAGTCACCTCTACAAGTCTTGTTCTCCAGTGTAACCCCTTGTGACCCATGGTGCTCTCTTTGGGGCAGGGGTGGCACACGAAGCTAAATCAACTGCATGGTCTCAACTGTCCAGTGCAGGCATGTGCACTGGGTCACCTTGTATGAGGTGGGATTCCCTCCTGACTCAACTGCATGGACAAGACTGATCAGAGGGGAGTAGGTGCTGGAGGGTGTGATGGCTTTGGGTGGTGTCTTCATTTTGACCCTCTGCTTGCTTTTTACACCTCATTTGGTCCATGGGAATGCAAGAAGACTGGGGCCCAGTTAGGAACTCAATCTCTTACCTCCTAGTCATTGGGACAACAAAGGGAAGGGCCACATGATGTTTCATGTCCCCTGGGAACTGAGCAATCCAGCTGATCAATGGAATCAGGCTGTTTCACCGCTTAGCCATAACAACCTGCTTCCTCCTCGCTGCTCTTTTCCCCAAATGGCTCTCTCTGGAGGAACATATGTAGGAGACTGGTATTTATGCAATATGGCTCTTTTCTGAAAACTGCACAGATTTTGTAGGAATATTTTAAATATCCAGGGAAATGTTTACACTGTTTATCATCCATCAGAGAGTCATGCACGTGGGATATTCCTCTGGAGATAGCTTCAGACATCACACACATGGAGAAGAATCAACGATCTCTCCAATAACAGGGCAGAAGCGGGCAGGACACACTTTACAAGCAGCCAGGCTTCGTGAGGCCCTTACCTTTCAGAGTGGCTTTCTTAAGGACCTTCATGGCGTAGAGCTGTCCGGCATCAGACCCGGTGACCTTCCTCACCAGGAACACCTGAGAAGCAGCAAATGATTGAAACTCATGAGACTGCAAACTCACTGTTCCTACTGATGAATGCAAGGGCACACAAAAATGTCTAGAAAAATTCCAGTGACGTGAATGCCATAGGAAACCTGAAACTCTCTCCAGCATGGAGGGTGCAGGAAAAGCTCCTTTTCTGTAGCTCCTTAATAAATATGGTCACATGTTTGGAGGGAGAACTAAATGGGTTTTTGTTGGTGGTGAGTTTTTGTTTTGGGGTGGTTTTTTTTTGGTTTGGTACCAGGAATCAAACTCAGGACCTTGCCCTTGCCAGCAGGCGCTCGTGCTGCTGAGCTACCTCTGAGCCTAAACTGACTGCTTTTGACACCATCAGCTTTCTCTTGGATGTGAGAAGCATCATCCAGCCTTTTTTTTTGAGACTCGGAAAACAAAGTATTTAGAGGTTTTAAAGGAGATTAATTTGCTCTATTTTAAACATCCTTCTGGGGGTTGGGGAGAGAGCTCAGTGGCATAAAGTGCCTGCTTGGCAAGCGCAAGGGCTTGAGTTCAATTCCCCATATGGAAAAATAAATAAATAAATAAAGCTTTGTAAATCCTGCACCATGAAGACAGCTCAGTTCAGTAGACCACACAGTACAGGCACAAATGTGAAAGCCAAGCAGAGATGTACAGAAGCAGAAAAACAGAACTTCCTCTGTCCCCCCCCATCTCTCCAGGGTTTTTCCGAGTTGCCCAGGTGAGGCTGGCTTGTGAGTCTCCTGTTTCAGCCTCTCAAAGGGCTAGGATCTATAGTGATGTGCCACTGCTGTACCTGGTATCTTTAAGAATTACCTTTGGAGAACAGCACAGTGTCTGCACATGCCTCTGTGCATATGTCCACAGTCCGATATGGGCACGAGGTGGGGATGTGGGGAGGGTCGCCTTTACCCTCACGTACTACTGCCTGTACAGAGGCGATGGGGCACTGGGCCCTTCTGTGTGACCCAGGGCCTTGGCTGGGCCCCCTCCTGGTTAGCTTAGAAAGTGCTGTGGATAGAAGAACTCAGCTGCCTTAGGGAACATCCTGTGAGCCAAGAGCACTCCTTTTGCAAGTGGGAAGCTTCTCGACAGGTGCAACTGCAGTGGTAGAAGAAGGTGATTTTACAGAGAGGAAAGCATTGGTGCTTGGCTCCCAAATGTCTCTGTCGTGTGTCTTGGCAAGCTGAGGGCTACAACCCACATGGTCGCATCCCACATGGTAGAGGGCATCTCGCAGCACAGGACGAGAGCAGGTACAAAGGATCTGGCCATATTTTGAACAAAGCCATCAGAGAGATCTGCTAACCCACTCCTGGAAGAGGAGCTGAGACTCTCACCCTGCAGCAGGTGTCCACATGCCCTAACACCTGTCCCCACCTTCCACACCACCACACTAGGCATGCAGACTCTGTCACAAGAGTCCTGGGGACACATCTGATGCCGTAATTGCATCGCTCTTCCAACCATGCAGGGACCCTCCTGTACACCTTTGGCTTGGTGATTAGTGTTGTTGCGGGGACCTCTGACCCTCACCCCCGATGGTGCTGGGTTTTTGGGAAGCAGAAGGCCAGGCAGGGAGACCTAGCAAGTGCGTTCTGGGTTTCCAGGGGCTGTGGGGCTGAGGAACAGCAGCTGAGCACCCATCATGCTATGTGGGAGGGGTGAGGATATGGGCTGAGCACGAAGAAGAGGCTGCAACACACCGGACAGCACCTCCTTGTGGTGGTGGGCATGTGCACAGCATTGCCTGAGTCACTGGGTGCCTGCTGTGGGACAGGTGTCCTCAGACGCTACCCTCAGCTGCTGCCTGAACCCCGGGTGGACGCCAGCTGGTGGACAGAAGAATCCTGTCACTGTACTGCAGTGAAGTCAACACGAGCCCCAAGAAGCAGTGTCTCTGGAGCCGGAAGAGACACAACAACAGCAAAAGCCCTCTTTCAAGATGGGAAGGAGAAAGGAGCACAGTGCACAGGGGAGGTGGGCTTCTTCAGTCAGCCTCTGAAGTGTCCATAGTCAATCTGCCTGTCTTCTTTTCCTCCATCCCCTGACAAAGTAAGGTGCCACAGCTTGAATGTGTCCCCAGGACTCTTGTGACAGAGTCTGCATGCCTAGTGTGGTGGTGTGGGAGGTGGGGACAGGTGCTAGGACATGTGGACACCTGCTGCAGGGTGAGTCTCAGCTCCTCCTCTAGGAGAGGGTTAGCAGATCTCTCTGGTGGCTTTGTTCAAAATATGGCCAAGTCCTTTGTACCTGCTCTTGTTCTCTGCCGCGAGATGCCCTCTACCATATGGGATGCGACCTTTACCAGATGCCAGGAGACTCGGAAGCCTTTCCTTAGACTTCCCAGCCTCCAGAGCCACGAGCCAAATAAACTTCTGTTCTTTACAAATTATTCTATATAAATTCAGTTATGGCAACACAAAACAGACTAAGAAGAAGATATGCCTATATGAAATCAAGGAGCAGGAAAACCCATTCCTCTCATTTAAACTGAAAATACATCCACATGGGCAACCACCAGCTACAGTTTAGTTTAAACAATGTCAAATTTTGCATAGATATTTACATAACCCCCTTTCCCTATTGTATTCAGGCTTTACAAACGGGGTGCTTGATAAGAGGGCCACTATCTACTTAAAAACAGGAACAATTCCATCCTATCAGTACTTATCAAGCTCCCACCAAGTGCCAGGCATTGCCTAGGTATTGTGGCAGGTACTGCTGTGGCTGGCAGGGCGCCCAACAGGAGACACATGGCACCTTGAGATAACAGACAAAATGCTGTCAATGGTTAAACAGGAAGTCAGTGATACGTGGCACCCTGGGGCCACAGCAGGAGTCTTGCTCAAGTGCCACAGCACGGTCCTGCTCATGTAACTTAGGAATCAATTTTGACAGGGTGAAGTAAAGGTCCGAAACAATGCCGGCGATTTCAGTCAGTGTCGTCACTGGATCTCTCACTCCCAACCCTGTTCTATGTGCCACCTCATTGCATTTTTAGAACAGCTTCTGCAGCAGCTCAGCATTCCACAGCATCAAGACAACTGTGACAACCAATGCCTGGTGACAGACATCACGTCATCCTGCATTGCTCCAAGTCTTCAGGGGTCTCAGTCATCTGAAAACTCACTACTCAGTTCTCTCAGCCAACTTCTTCTCAGCGTGCGCTCGGTGTTGGAATGTGGCAGGTGGTCTGCACAGCGCTCTGTGATGAGGTCTGGGCCAGCTGAGCACTTTCAAGGGATGTTTGGGTGACAGCCTCCTCCAATGCAGGGCAGTTAAGAGGCTACTGGGAGGCTACCCCCGGGTTGCCAGGATGCAGGGTCTGCACCGGTTGGGACAGAGGTAACAGGTGGGAGGCGGGCAGTGGGAGTTTTGTGGGATGAACAATCAGAGACCTCTCACCCCTTACAGGCATCAAAGAGAGGATTTCTCTTGCCCAAGGACATGGCGCCTCTTACAGTGAGCAGGAGTAGGACTGCACGGGCAGCAGAATGTATGGCTGCGTCCTGCGTGTCACTGGTGTAGCCCTCATGAAACACTCATAACAAGCTTCCCTTTTGTCTGGACAAATATAATTTTTACTTACAACTTCCTTAGCTTCTAACATTGGCTCCAAACCTAGCCCAGGCAGTGCTAGGCTCCCAAGCACACCCTGTTTTCCAGAGTCTAGAGCAGGTCAGTTTACTGAGGAGACCTGAACCCACTTTCCAGGTCAGTCATGTCTTGGAGCTGCTGCTACAGACAATCTCAGAAAGTTGTCCTGGCTAGGTAGGAGCCTTGGCTCCAGTATCCACAGGAGTTTCCTGTCGCCTCCTCCTGCTTCTCCTCCAGACCATTATTCTTTTGTTTATTCCTCAAATAACAGTGACATGTTGATAAAAGATTACAAGTTGCCAGAGGCTGCAAAGGAAGTATGCTGTGTGTCACCAGCATTGTCATTCCTAGGAAGTTCTGCTGAGCACCAGCACGTCACTTACCGTTTTCCAAGGAATGTCTATTTTATATTTATTTACTTATTCATTTATTTGTTTGTGTTTTTTTGCCTTTAGTACAGGGGCTACAGAGTCTCTCTACACACATCAGACTCCTAGTGATCCTCCTGTTTTCAGCATCCCGAACTCTGGGATTATGGGTGTGTGCCATCATGCCCAGTCCTAATCACTGCCTCAGCGTGCCCAGGAGGTGGGGTCGGCATGGCATGCGGGCAGATAGAACCCAGTCTGCCGAAGTAGGCACTTTAATCTGCTGAGCTATCTGGCTGGCAGGAATGTCTTTTTTAAAAGCCAAATTAAAATTCAGATTTTGAAATTTGCATGAGGGACCTAGGGAGGCCTTTTCTTTTGTCACTTTTGTTTTTATTTTTATTAATTGATTGATTGGTACAGGGTCTCATTCATAGTGGTGTTCCTGTCTCAGCATCCCCAGCACTAGGATTACAGATGTTTGCCATCATGCCTGGTCTCACTGGCCTGCTCAGTGTGGGGCCAGCACAGCATGTGGTACTGGGGATTGAATCCAGGTCCTTGTGCTGGTGGAGCAGGTGCTTAGACTGCTGAGTTATCTCCCCGGCCCTCTTCTGTTACTTTTAATGTCCAGTTCTCTGAGCAGGACATTTTGATGCCTGTCAGCCACAGCCCACAAAGACACCTTCCCGCCCATGGTGACAGTGATCTACTGGCACATACTCATCCAGATGTCTTTGCCCTTGTGGAACAGGATGCAGGCAATGCTCTCCCTCCAAAGGCAGTGAAAGGGGAAGAGCCTTGCTGCGCTTTCAAATCATGAGTATAGAGACAGAATGGCTCCTCTTGTACTGTTTCCTACTTTTCTGATTAATGACAAGACATTCCATGGCCACCTTAAACAGGTTCTGTCATCTTGTTTTTAGCGATAGCCATTTACATCATGAGAAACTGAAGTCTTTATTTCACTCTTTCCAATAAGCCCACATGAACTAGGTTAACAGCCATTTTTTATAGATCCAAAACTCATTGAATCAGTATATATTTTTTATTGCACTCACATGTGGAAAAGAAAAAAAAAATGGTTCTACCTTATAAGCACAACAAAAGATAAATTCTGAGAGCTGGCAAGATAGCTCAGTGGACTGGACAAGCAGAGGGACTGGGGTTCCATCCCTGGCACCACATGCAGCCCCAGCCCTGACCCCAGGCACCCTGAGCCACCACCAAGATTGGGTGTGGTGGTACATGCCTATAATCCCAGCACTGGGGAGGCTGAGACAGGAAGATCACTATGTGTCCTAGCTATATACTGAGACCTTGTACCAAATACGTCAAAAAAAAAAAAAAAAAAAGATAAATTCTGTAAATACTCAAAATTAGATGATCTGTAAGTGATTACTCAGAAAGTTAACATATTCTTAATCCTACACTTGAATCACGTTGGACTGTCTTCAGTTCCATTTTGATAGAGTCACACGAAGAGAGATTTGAGCTCCCACTTAGGGAATGGCTGGTTTCATGGTACTCTATCTATAATCAAGTTCGTTGAGTACCATGTACATCTACATAGTAGTTGACATCAAGGTTGTAGAGAAATCAGCTGACAATTGGAGTAAGTCACATGTCATCATCCAAAAGGCCTGACTGACTTCCTATTGCTTATGGATATAGCATTAAATGAAGAGCCAACATCTATCATTTCCTGAAAAGAATTAGGTTTTACTGCAACAATTTAGAAGTGAGAATACAAAGGAAGCAGCAAGTTCCAGTGCACAAATGTGTTAGGCAACTTCCAGATGGGATGCGTGTCTCATCTAATCTATAACATAACTGTCAGAAGCAGCTTATATCATTCTCATCTTATAGATGAAGTGACTGAGGCTTTGGGAAGCAAAATAGCTGTGTAGCTGACATGGATGGTAAGAGAAGAGCCAAGCCGCAGTCCTAGTGTCCCTGACTCCAGAGTGACAATCTTGTGGACCAATCCAGAGAAGCAATTTTCCTTTTCTCTTTTTATTATTTTTTCCTTTATTTTGGAAAATAGGTATTGAGGACACACATTTAATAATGCGTTGACTGATGTTAAGTACCCTACTCCTCTCTGGTGACAGACCCAAACACAGAGAAGCTCCTAAAAAGGGGGAGAGATGCACACTGGCTTTGAGGGCTCAGCTCCATGGCGATGGGATTCTAGCTGTGCACTGTGTGCTCAGAACCCTGATGTACATAGGATCTAACAAATGGCTGTGCCAAACAAGGACCTGCAATTTGGGTCCCATCAGGCTCAACCCAGGTGTCCTTTGTGTTCAGGAATGAGACTGCACCAATTGAGAGTTTCACTTACCTTTCCATAGGATCCTTGTCCTAAAACCTTCAACAGTTCGAACTGGGAAGGGTCTGCCTTCTCAAATCCCTCCTTTACATGATGACTGATATCAATCTCCTTCACAATGCCTTCTTCCTATAAGAGAGCAAGGACACATGGTCAATACACTCCTCCATCCACAGAACTCCCTCCCTGAGGTCTCCACAGTGCTGTGCTGTGGACTCCCAGTTCTGGAGCCTGAATTCAGCTCCATAGAGCTTTGTACCATCATCTCCAGCTATGTGAGCCAACAGGTGTCTGTGTCCTCTAGAGACTTTGTCATTTGGTCTTACCAGTGCCACAGGAAAACCCAAGTGTAGTGTCAAGGAGATCCATTCTGCACCTTAATTATTTGGTCAGAAGTGTTTATTGGTCGGCATGTATATAGTAGCCACAGAACCACAGGGTCTGAGAGTGCTTCAGCATAGGTCCATGGGCCGGCTCACACAGTGAAGTCTTTCATGAGATGCAGATGGCTGAGTCTCTTTTTCCTCTTCACTCACACTCTCCCTGATATTTTTGACATAGATAATGTGAAAAATGCTTTCTTGCCATCCTACAGATTATATTTCAGAAACAGCACAGAAAAATTTTCTGCCAGGCTAGAAACAAAATTTCTCCATAGGAAAAAGATCTTTTCATCTTCAAGCTAAACCCTTGGCAGAAATTGCTATGAATTTTCATCATCAGAGTTCCTGACTCAAAGATATACAATTTCATTAGTACAAAGTGGGCAGGCTTTCTGCCTCAATAGCACCACTTGGGAGTGGGGAAAGAGGAGAGCAATGTTTCCCACACTAGAGCTCAGCCATTCCCCGAGTTCATCCCTAGGCTTCCTGGAGATGCGCTTTCAAGTCATCCCACTCTGGCCTCTCCTGGCTTCCCACGGTGTGGCCCAGACAACATGCAGGCAATGAGGCCCACCTCCAGGAGGCACACAGCAGGGCTCTTTATAGTCTTTTTGTTGCTCACAAAACTCTGAGGTGGAGATTTCCTCCTAGACTTGGTGACACAGCCTACCAGGTCCTCTGACTTTAAAGTCATGTGCTTCCTCCCAGATTTCAGTGAAAGAGCAAAGATTTCAGAAATCCCAACAGTAACCATGGGCATAGTTACAATGTCTGGCAAATGTAGTTAGTGACTTATGTCCACGTGACTTCCTGTTTGCAAAGTAGAAGGGAAGGAGAAGCTGTGAAGTTTCTTCTGGGGTCTCCATCCTGACTCTTAAAAGAAATATTTCCATTTCTACATCATTAAGGATTATTTGTAAAAATATATATGAACACTTAAAAATTTGCAAAGGCAAGCAATAAGCATCATCTCTTTGTCATTTTCTGAATAGAGGTTAAAAATGTTGTGAGTATGGCCACCCAATGGGTGGGACTGCAGATTTGGGATGCCACCTTGGAGGGTACCTGGGGCTAGAAAGCAGTCTTTGTGGACCTGTAGAACCACAGGGGCCCAGAGTCTCTGTGGTGAAATCTTTCAATCTACAACAGGGAAAAAGAAAAGTCCCCAGGGGGCCTTGGAGTGCTGTGTGTCACTGTGTCTACAAAGAAGATGCAAGAGACTGAATTCTCATTAGGAAAACAAAGCCAACAGCCAGGCTCAGAAAGTCCCCCAAGCCCACTAGAATGCAAGCTCTCTTTCCTTACCACTTGACCTACCAAAGACAGGAAGGGATGGAAGATGAGCTATCATTCACATAAGAAAAATAAACTTTTCTGTCACAAAACAATAGGTCAAGATTGCCCTTCATCTCCCTGCAGGACTGCGGTAGACGGGCAGGGATGTGAGTCAGCCACATAGGTATGTTGGTGACAGCTGTATCACCAGGATGGTAACAATTCACCGAGCACAGTATGGCAACCCCACTGCTGAGCAGAATGGCAAACTCTCTAACACCTAGAGTCTGACTGGGGGTGGAGGTGAACATGGCCAAGATCAAGAATTTCAGAACCCCTCTCTCCTGAGGAGCGTTTCACAGCACTTATGTGCTGAGGGGTTTCCAGATCATCCTTCTCAGCAGCTCTTTTGGAAGGGCAGAAACTCATAGGTGTGGTCAATGAAGTCACAGTCCACTGGCTATCCCCGAGGGATACCGTCTGACAGGCTTTCCCAGCAGACCCTTTGGCCTCCAGGCCAGTGCCTATCCATAGAGTAGGAGCCTGATCCTGCTTTGGCCCCTTATGATTTCCACCCACATCTCCTGTTCCAAGTTCGAGTAGCTTCATACCAACAGAAATTTCTTACATCAGCCCAACATCCCAGACAACCTCCCAGTTCTTGCACCCCTGGCACTTCCACCTCCATTTCCTCCTTCTTGAGTTAAGGCCCTAACATTCTCAGATCTAAACACAAGTCTTCATCGGGCTTCGGCTGCATTCATATTCACTGTGTCAAAGAAGAAAGACTCAAAGTATGCATTCAATTTTACTTCCTACAATGACATTTACAATTCCCGATTTCTCCCCTGATAATGCTGCTGTACGTTAGCTTCTCACTTAAAATTGCTAATTTAGCTGGATATAGTGGTGCATTCCTACAATACTAGCAACCTGGGAGGCTGAGACAGGAAAACTGCAAGCTTGAGCCCAGGTAAATTAGTGACTTAGTGAGATCCCGTCTCGAAAGAAAACAAACAAAACAAAAACAAAAACAAAAAAAGAGCTAGGAATTAGCTCAGAGTGAAGGTCTGGACTCAATCCCCAGTACTGCAAAGAAAAGCTGGTCAATAAGGTCTTCAACAACAAAGGACCGCAACAGTCAATAGAAAAATTCCCAGAGGGCCACACTTTATGTTTTAGAGCTGGGCATTCACAGTGATATTTTGGTTTGAACTTGCCTGAGGACACCTCACTTTGTTCCTTTCCCAAGAAAGGAAAATGAAATAAATGGTCTGGAGCTCAGGGGCAGCCCCCGTGGACCGCAGGCCAGGTAAACCCGGCAGCAGTCTGGGCAGAAGTCTGGATGACAGGGGCACCCCTGGGCAGGCTGCCCCTACCTGCCTCAGGCATCCCTGTGATGCGTCATTTCCTGGTTATTGTCTCAGAAGGCAACTAAAATACAAATATTATTCCTGTCTTGCTTTGAAATAATACTTTTCTTTTCTCTTTCGTGAGGGAGGTTGTTGTATCTAGAACTTGATGTGGGCGTTAATGTCATTCCCTTAGGAAAATAAAGCCTATTTGTCAATCAGCTACATATGAGGCGGTGGACACTCGGACCTTAGCACAGTGCCTGTGAAGGGTATTTTTAAAAGTAACTTAAGGGGCCGGGGAGATGGCTCAGTGGAATAAGCGTTTCCCTGGCAAGTGCAAGGGCCGGAGTTCAATTCCTAGTTCCATTAAAAAAAAAAAAAAAAAGTAACTTGAGAGGTGTGGTCTGGAGAGAAGCTAGTTTCCTGATCAGGTGCTACTTCCATGGCAAAGACCCCCCAGAGTGTGAGAGACAGAAAGTAGGGATCCAGTTTATACAATGTCTCTGGATGATAAAATGAGGTGACAATGAGTTTTGCAAAAATCCTGACCAACTGCAGGGCCCTTCCACAGGCTGGAAATGTTGTCAGAGCCGCGCCCGCCCCCCCCACCACAGCAGCTAGGTCTGTGATTTCTCTGGCCGTACCCCTCCCCCTTTGGGGGATTTCATATTCTGAGTCATCTGTGGTTCATGTCATTAAAAGCACATTTTTAAAAAGTAAATATGAATTAAAAGTTATGAAATAGTAATGAAAAATACCATTACATAAGATGTATAATAAATAAAATGCTATTACATAAAATACATAATAAATAAATTTAGACAAGTGTTAGCTTTATTTTAGAAAAGAGCAGAGGTCATTTTAGAAATCACTAAATCACATGTAGGACATCAATTCCTAGAAAAACAATAAAATCTAGTATGAGGTGTGATTGAAACACATGGCAGATGTTTAAATTAAAAGGTTTATTATGGTAAAAGACATATTGCCATTAATCTCCTCAGTACTGTCCTTCACTTCAAACACACTGTCTTGGTTACTTTTCTCTCATTGCTGTGACAAAATACCCAACACCCAGAGTTAAGGATGGAAAGGTTTATTTAGCTCAAAGTTTCTGGCAGTTTCGTGTGGCTGGCTCCAAGGCAGAGTGCCACATGGAGGAGGGCAGCTGTCAAGGCGGCACAAAATCGCAAGAGGAGAAAGGGAAGGGCAGCAGCACCTCAGGCAGCGGCACCTCAGGCAGCAGCACCTCAGGCAGCAGCACCTCGAAGCCCCTCCCTTCCTCAGGCTGCATTCACGCTATCTGCCCCCTCACCCCAGCACTGGATCGTGGATCACACACTCTAGATGCCTGCTGCCCCAGGACTGCATGAGGCTTTGGGGGACACCTAAGACACAAACCATGACATGCACTTATTCCACATCCTTGTGACTTTCTGAAATAGTTCTGGAAGTCCTCTTTTGTGAGTGTCTTTTTCATACCTGCCTTAGTACCTTGACATAACTTAAAATGTCTACAGAAATTTCTGTCAAATAAAAACATACCACTCTATCTTCATCTACCTTGTTCACCAGACTTGGTACTGTGTGACTTAAAATCTCCAAAGCAAAAATGACCACAAAAGTCAACATTTTGACTTGGTTGTGGCCACAACAGCACAATCAGCTAAAGATACTCCCAAGAAGAAGCAGGTGGCTGAGTCCGGCTTGGTACGAGCTTATCTGCTTCCCCTGGCTCAGCTCGTCAAGAGGCCAACGTGCCATAAAGGCTCAAGGAGGAATGCATGAGCCTCTCTTCCATGACACAAAACATGACCTGCTCTCCCAGGCACACTTTCTTTTCCTACAAATTCCCAACCTGGCCATGGTGCTCAAGGACACGGAATCAGCCAAGGGAACTGGGTGGACATGTAGATCTCATGGCCAGACACGCCAAGCAAGCAACTCCACCACCGGGCTACACTCCCAGCCCTTGGACAAGGTCTTCTTGTGTGGATTCTCTGGCAGGGGTTCCCTAGCTCTGACCACAGCCATACTTACAGCCTGGCTTCCACCACCCACCAGGGCTGCTGCCGAGGCATCAACCTCCCTATGAAGCCATATCAGTGTCAGATTTAGTGGTCAGATCAGTCCCCCATGGCTCTGAACAGGACAGACCACCCACCTTCCTGAGTCATTCTCTCCTTCTAGATTCCAGATTCCCTCTTCTGCTTCCAGGAGGGAGGTTTGGGGCCTTTACCTTCACTGTGACAGTATGGCTGTCAGATCTCCATCTCCAGTTGGGGTCTTGCCCAGAACTGTAGTTCCAGGCCTGGGCATGAGCAAGTGTCCTGAGACCCTCGTTTGTGAGAGATGCATGTGAGGCATGTTTGTGCACACGTATGCGCACGGGAGGTTTTGTGCAGGGTAGCCTGAGGGCATCAGGTATGGAGTAAAGGTGGCCTGAGTTATATCACAGGGCCCTTAGGGCACAACCTTAAACTGCATAGGCAGTCAGTCACCCGCCTTCTGGGATGAAGGTGGCTCTGCTTGTTTTCCTCCTGTAGGCTCTAGCACTTACCCAGGTTTTGCCCTGAGTATACCTCCCTAGACCCAGACTCATGAATACATTTATATAGTTTTAAAAAAGGCATTTCATCCAGCACTTATGTTCTGAGCCTGGGGGCTGACCACACCAGTTGTACTGCAATGCTGAAAGTTAAGTTCTAGAAAGCTTTAACAGTGTAGAAAATACCTTTGGGTGGCTTCTGAGCCTCCTGCAGAAACCAGTAAGCAAGCAAGCCTCCCAAGGGTACAGAGGTATGTCCATGGGAGACATGCTCCTTCCGTGCTCTTACTCGATGCCTTGAGAGCCTGTGGCCTTCATTACCTCTGTACCTATGCACGTAAGAGGCTTGCTAGGAACCCCCTCCAGGAGGCTGTCCCTGAACGTTACTTGTAGAGGAAATACAACTAAATCTTTGAATCACAGACTCTAAGAACCAGAAAGATCCATCTTCTTTTAGATGGGCTGGGCTTCTTGGTCATGGAGCCAGGAATCTAAGCTACAAGCAGAGTTCAGCTCTCATGGTGCCAGAATCTACTCTGGCCAGGACCTAGGGAATGCCTGAGATGAGGGCCTCTAGGGCCCAGGTCTTCTCTGCTCTCTAGACCCCTTGTATGGGTCCCAAAAGTATGTCCCCTTCACTGGCAAGAGTAACATAATTTGAAATCAAAGGCCCAACTGTGCTTGTACAATCTATTTTCTAGAAAATGCTTTTTGCAGATGCAATCATCACCATCTCTGCAAGTTTGATCCAGGCTGAGCCACTTGGTATAAGCAAGTGCTAAAACAAGGCTGGCCACAGGGGCTCCCGCAGGATGCCAGGTAAAACAAAAGTCTTTTATTTCAGTATAGATCTGCTACAGAATCATAGGAGGAAGGAAAGCAGTAAGAGAAGGGAAGGAAGGGAAACTGGAAAGGTTGGATGAAATGTCAAGACAGTAGATAGAAGCTCTGAAATTTCAGCAGGGTGACACAGTACACTGAGCAGAAAGAACAGAGACCTGATTGGCTGCTTGGGACCCACTTTCCATCCCTGGTGATGCTCAAGGAGAGCAGTATGGTATGGATGATAGCTGATCCTGTGCTACACAGGGCACCACAGAATCCTTGTGGGGCCGGAATTGCAACCACATGGTTGACTGCTCTTTTTTCATCTATCAGAAATGTCTTATCTTCCTTGTTCTACAAAAGATTAGGAACACAGGAGTGGTCATGGAAGTACTTACAAGGAGGACAGAAAACAAGGGCTGGGCCTGTGGCCTGAGGCTCAGAGAGATGTCTTAGGCAAGCCACTGGCTAATGTCCCCATCTCACTTCGGCTTAAGGCGCCATCCTGTGATACTACCACCCTGGGAGAAGAGCCCCAAGGAGAAGAGAATATGAAGACCAACAGAAACCAGTGGCCATACTTTTTTTCTACCCAAAATCAAATTTCATTCCTCCCTCCCTGACTCCAACTGGTTTTGTTTATTAAGGCCAAATAACCCCTGCCCCATTTTCTTTCTGTTTCTGAATGAAAACTCTATTCTCCTCACCAGCGTGGTCTCCCACCAACAGCCTGTGCTCCTCAGTCTATCTTCCAGACTGTCATCTGCTGCTAGTTTCATCAGTTCCCACCTATGCAATGGCGCTATGAAAGCTAGGGTTCTAGCAGATGGAGCCCCATTGATGCGGGACCACCTTTCCACGACAGTGACCAGGGAGCAGTCCTACTGACACCCAGGAGGGACTCAGAACTGTTCTGAGGATGGGCTGATCCTTGGCAGTGCTTCAGTCCCCAGCTTGCTGAGAACTGAAGAAGGCAAAGTGCTGGAACATCCCAGATGCCATCCTTGAGGCTCCTACAAAGTTTTACCTCGTCTTACTGGTTTTACTATCCTCCAACTGAGGACATGGAGAATTGCTATCTATTGATGTGTGTTTATTAGCATATAGGGAAGGATTTCACAAGCACTTTAAAGCTGGGTGTGGATGGAAAATAGGAGCCCATGGGTAAAGCTCCAGAGCAGCTTCCTGTGGGACACACAGGCTTATATAGGCCAGCTGCCGCAGGGCTGGGGCACTGCCTGTGGGGCTAAACAGATGGCACTCCTGAGCACAGTGCTGACAGTAAGGCCAAGCAGGGGCTTCAGAGGGCAGCGCCAGGAAGCACACCTGCTGTGCGCAGAATGGAGCTCACTTAGGTTACTCACTTAGAGTACGCCACTCTAATGGAGAAAATCACACTTTTCTTTTTCCTCAATTTTTCTAAACATCTTTGTTTTGGATTTGAGTACAACACAGGTTTATAAGTCACAGACAGTGAACCTATATGCGGTAGGCTGCATGATCAGTATAAATAAGAAGAGTGCTGTGACATTCCAGTGAAACATACAGAGACAAGTGCATTTTTGGTTGTTCTTTTATGTATTTAGTGGAAAGTCTAGAGGGTCTCACTACACAGGATGGACTCACAGTGATTCTCCTGTGTTCAGCCTCCCAAGCACTGGGATGGCAGATGTGCACCACCACGTGCAGTCTCAGTACCATCTCCGCACGTCCTCGGGGCAAGGCTGGCACAGCACCCCCACGGGATCAAACCCCAGGGCCTGCACCTTTCTAAAAACTTCTGATTTCTTTACCAGAAAAGACAAAAATCCACTTTCTCCAAATATCATCTTCTATACTCTCATTCACCTCTATGTTTCTCATGTGGTATCCTTGTTCTTTTTCAGAGTAAATGGTAAATGTTTGGTAGTGTGTTGACAAGTGTGATGTTTCTGACAAAGAAGAGTAAGGGAAACTCAGTTAAATAACTGAAATGAAAAGAAAAGGTGCATCTGGTGGATGTCTGATTTTCAGGAACTTTGAAGGGAGGTTCTTCACTCACACCACACGACCTCAGTATTCCAGGAGCTAGGCAGAAATAGGGGCTGTTCAAACTTGGTTATTCATATCAAGAATAACACTTGGTTATTCATATCAAGAATAACACTATCAGAACAACACTTAGCCTAAATGCATGAGAGACCAGTGGCTTTGTCCTTCTGTCCAACATTCAGCAAATCTAGGTCTGACACTGACCATCTCCGCAAACATAGAAAAAAGTCCCTGGGGCACTTTAGAGAAAAACTGCTTAGGTAATGAATTTTTAAAAGCAGTTCAAAATTATGTTAATAGTAGCTCAAATGTGACTGGTGTGATTGGGGAAGTCTTATCCTTGCAATGATAATGCTCAGACCCTCTCCCGCTTCCCTCCTGGACAATGGGCTGGTACAGCAAGCAAATGCTTGCAGTCTGGGTTATAGTGCTTAAAGCAATCCTTAGGTGAGAGATAACAATGAGTCATTCAAACTGATCCCACTAAGCAGGGACAGCTGGGAGAGGATCATAAAAGGCCACTGGGATGAGAAGGATGTGACATGGCTCACCACAGGGGGAAGGAGGCACGATGAGCTCATGGGCTAGAGAAATACTGTGCTTATGAGGAATTTTATATAATTGTGATGCAAGCTGGCAGCAGAGCTAAAGGGCCGCTAAAGCCCATGTTTCAGGAAAAGCAATGTGGACTAACAGCACCAGTCTTCTGTGCGGATTGGGAGGTGCCAAGCACAAAGCATGCCTTCATCCCGCAGCCAGGCCTTGCAGTCCCCAAGGGACATCCTGTGCTTAGCCTGTGACCCAGCTCCCATGCACCTCTGTGGTAACCAAACGTCCAAATATGAGGAGCTGTTGCTATAGTATTATTGGGAAGAGTGAGGAAATGGGAACAACTGCAGTGTCCAGTAAATGCAGGCAGTTAAGAAAATTATGATACATTCAGCAAATGAAAGCTTATCTGGTCTTTCAAATTATTCACACCAGAATAATTAACTATGTAGGTATAAATGAATCAAACACATATAGGGTACACATGCTGAAAATTACAGAAAGCTACTAGCAGAAACCAAAGATGAAAGTAACAAAGAGATGTGTGTGTTGATAGATACTGTGTTGATAGATTGGAAGATGTAACAAGGTGAAGATGTTATTTTCTAAAATTTATTTTTATTTATGTATTTACTACAGGGTCTACGGGGTCTCACTGTGTAGATTGAACTCATAGTGATCCTCCTGTTTTCAGCCTCCCAAACACTGGGATTATAGGTGCATGCTACCACGCCCAGTCTCAATTGCTGTCTTATTGATCTCTGGGGTTGGGGCCAGCACAGTATGATAGAGATCGAACTCCTGCCGCTGAGCTCTGCCTAAGCAGGTGCTTTAATCTACTGAACTACCTGGCCAGCCCCTAAGGTAAAGATGTTGACTGTCTACAGACCGACCTTTGACACCATACTTCCTAATACATTAGAGCAAGATTTTTGTAGAAATTTGTAAGGAAAACAAAATGCATGATAATAGGTCAAACAATTTTGAAGTATAATACAGTGGGAGCTATTAGTCAAGGTATTTATGCAGCTATAGTAATAAAGACCGTATGCAGTTGGTTAAGGGTCAGGAATACAGATCAATGGGACACAACAGAACATGGGAACAGGTGCCCTCCAACATGCTGATTTAGAAGCTAGTCAGTGGAGGAAGGATGACCTTTGTAACAAGTGTGCTGGAGTATTGGGCACTCGTAGACAAAATCATTGCTTGGCTTAAGTCCAGCTCCTTATACAACAATAACTGAAAATAGATCACAGAATTACATACAAAACATAAAACTACAAAAGTTTTAGGAGAAAACAGGACAAAATCTTCAGTAAAGGGAAACGATTTTTAGGCATGGTGACAGAACATGCTAAATAAAAGAAAAAGCTGATAAAAAGGACTTCACCAAAGCTTAAAACTTTGTCTTTGCGAAGATCCTGTCTAGAAGATGAAAAGGCAAGCTATAGAATGAGAGAAAATATTTATAAATCACACATGCCACAAAGATCATTTATCTGTGAAGCATAAAGAATCAACAAAAATCATCAGTATAATAAAACAAGTGATCCAATTAAAAATGGGCAAGAAAGATGAACACACTGTTTATCACAGAAGGTAGATGACAAACCATCACATTGTTCATTATAAAAGACAGCAACAACAAAATACAAGTTCATACTTACTGAAATGACCTGAATTTTTAAAAAATGATAACATCAAATGCTGGTAAGGATGCTGAGGATCTAGGTTTCTCATAACTTTCTGGAGAGAATCTAAAATTGACCCACCACTGTAGAATAGTCTGGTCTATTTCCTCTAAAAGAAACATGTTCTCAGTCATGCAGCCTAGCAGTCAGCTCCAGAGCATTCATCCCAGAGAAATGAGAACTCGGTTCACACAACAGCCCGTGCATAAATGTCCGCATAAATGTCCGGAGCAGTTGCAGTTGTAACACACAATCTTGGACAGCCCACTCGCCTCAGTGGGAGAGCAGCTAAACAGCAGGATACTGTACCTCAGAACACAAGGCAGCAACAGAAAGGAATGAATGACTGGGGGATCAGCAAGTTGCTCAGGTCTCCAGAGAACTGCAGTGCCAAAAGCCAGTCTCAAACGACTACACAATAAATGAGTCTTTCTACATACATTGCATCCTTCAAAGGCAAAAATCACAGAGACTAACAGCTTAGCAGTTGTCAGAGGTACTATGGTTGGTACGTGTGCACGGACTTAGCAGGCTAGTATGCTGTCACTAATCCTTGCATGAGAGTTGCACACAAACACACACAACTATATACACGTAAGCATGTGTGAAACTGATAAAATCTGAAGCAGGTTGTTTGATTATATTACAAGTCAGACTCCTTGTTGTTCATTATCCTAAAATTATACAAAACATTGGAGAGGGAGGCTGAAAGGTAGACGAGGGTCCCTTGGCAATAGTTTTTACAGGTCCCTGTGACCCTAATATTTTTCAAACTAAAAGGGTTTAAAAAGTGATCTTAAAGGCAATATTACAATACTTTTATTTTAGCATTTTAAACAGAGAAAAATAGATCTTATGTATACTCTTATTACTGTGGCATTTCTTAGGGAAATATTCATGGATATCATATCAAGGTATTGAAAGTAATAGTAATAGACAATATAAGTGATTAATTTTTTTCCTTTGTTTGCTAAATTTCTTTTCCAGAAACAAAACAAATGTGAAGCCACTGTCTGTGTGAGTTCCTGCGCCCCTGCTATTATCTGCAAACACACTGAAACATGGTGGAAAGATTGAGGTGAAACCAAGGATGAGTTTCGAAAAACAAGTAAGATCAGATAATTTGCTAGAAGGAAAAAAAGAAGAGAGCCAACAAGAATGAATCTGGATAGCATTTCTGGATACAAAGAATGAAACTAATCAGTGAGAAAGCACCACTCAATATTTTTAAAGCTATTGGAATTTTAATACTCAACAGCAAAGTTTCCACTTGTGTGTTAAGACAGAATTTCCAACCAGGGAACAGATAGTAAACAGAAATCTTTGTGATATGGGTAGGTATACAAACTTTCCTACAGGACAGACAGGCAATGAGTTAATGGATTTTTTTTCCTGAGAGGGGTGGCATGCATGGATATTGATTTCCTAGAAAATGACAAAGAATTTTATCTAAGATACATTTGGGAACTACCTTCTGGTAAAGCCAATCAGACAACTGAATACATGTAATAAACTTAGTTCTAATAGGTAAAAAGATGAAATACTTTTCTTTCTTGGACGGGCATTAGTACCGAGACAAGTGGTATTGATGGCAGTGACTTCTGTAAGGTGTGTGGGCTGGATCCATAACCTTTAGTTCTGAGGAAGGTTCCAAGGGATGGGATTTCCATACAGAAGGAGAATATGTGAATGAAAAGCCCAGGGCAATGAGAAAGAACTATTTCTGTCCATACGCTCTGGTCTCAGCTGGTTTCCCAGTTTCCTGCTAAAAGGCAGCTGTGGTGCTCTTTTGAGAAGATGCCAGTTGAGTTAGCAGAACACCTCACAGGTGTGACATGTAGCGGCCTCTGCTGCGTGCACTATTTTTCCTAACCCGATCATTCTTACAAAGAGATCCGAGACAGAAAACATCCAGGGACTTCAGAATTAAGTTCAGTGACTTCTGTAGGAATGGGCAGATATTGGTTCCCAAAATTGTTAACTTTTGGACAAAAAATAAACTCATGCAAAAGAGTTCATTAAATAAGCATTTTTCTTTTTTTATGGTCAATTTAATTATTCTGTGTCCCAAAAGCTTATGAAACATTTTAGTAAAAGAAACATCTAGATATGGCTACAAGGTTTCTGCTAGACCAACCAGCTCACTTGCGTCATGCTGCCCAGGATACTTGCTGAAGAAGTGGCAGAGCTGGGAGCTTGGCACTAGGAAAAACCTACATGGGGACAAACTGACTGTTGAAATTAACACACACATCAGTGTTTTGCCAACATGAGCCATGAATTACAGAACACCAAACAGCTGTGAACAAAGGCAAATTTCAAGCAGGTGATAAAGTGGATTCCTTTACAAGGTGTAGTGTTCCTTTGTAAAATACAGCTTACTTCTAATATCAGCATTTCCGTGGTTATTCACAAACATCAAGCATAGACCATCTAAGAAGGCGCAACGCTTGGCCAGGAGGAATCTGGAGGATTAAGCTTTCACAACAGAGCTAGGCACAGTGGCACACACCTGTAATCCCAATGCTGGAGGTGGGCAGGTGGAGGGGGACTAAGGCAGGAGCACCACTGTGCATTTGAGGCTAGCGTGGGCTTCACGGTTCAAGGCCAGCCCGGATAATACAGCAAGACCCAGTTTTAAGACAATAGAAAGCCTTTCCACGGAAGTGGACCTTACCTCTTCAGGATCCTTCCTACAAAGTGACACAGGATGTAGTTAGAAGGAAGTACCCAGGCCTGGACAACCCTTTCAGGAGACCTGAGAGGGTGTGTGGAGGCAGCAGAGCCTCAGCTCCTTATTTAGGGTGTTCCTGGGTAGCAAGCACCCTGAGTCAGCAGGAAGGAGCCTCAGGGCTAACTCAGAGGACAGATCCTCCTTTCCAGGTCCCTTCTCTTCCTGCTGGTTCCTGACTCAGTCATTTCACCCCTTGCTGGTCAGCCCAGCACCACATATTTGGCTCACGCCACTGGGACTGACCCATGCACCAGGTACTGCTTTAAATAGTCTTGACAATTATACGCTGGAACATTTTTGGGAAAACAAAAGCAGCTTACTATCAGCTATTTTAAAATGTTTCCAATTTGTTTTTCTGCCCCAGAATGACAGCTTTGGGACATCAGCGTAAACCTTCCCATAACACTGGCATCCGTACCCTTAGATCTCATTCAGAATCTATCCATGCTTAAAAACACAGAGTTAGGTCAAAGTCTGCTCATGGGAAACTGACACTCATATCTCAGAATGGCTCCCAGAGGAAGGCCACCTAAAGCAAAGAAGTGTGCATGTCAGGAGAAGGGGTGGAGAGCTCTGGAATATTCTAAGCATTTCTTGGAGCTGCTTTTGTTGAAGTAGTTCATGTGGTTCATAAATTCAACCTGCAGTCACTTCTCCCCACAGGGTGACATACTCTTTCTTATTAAAATTTGAACTTTAAAGCAATAGTTACCAGGAAAATTACTACTGCTCTTTTCCCATTCAGTAAGAGTTCTGTAAATTTTCACAAGACCATGAAACTTTTAACTTCATTTGCAGGACTAATGCATTCTCAGACTGTCAGGCCAGCAAGCTGAATGGGATACACAGCTTAACCTGCTCCCTTTTATTGTGAAAATTGAATGCAAAGAATAATTAACAAGTGAATTAGTGCTGCTGGCTGAATAGAAATCTCACAGGAATTTGTTCCTTTTCTATTCTTCTTCCCCACATCAGATATGCATCCTCTTTCAGGGAGGCAGAGAGAAATGCTTGGAACAGCCCCCCAGCAAAGTCATGAGGCTTAATCTGAGGTAAAGCATGCAAGTGCCCATGACAGAGGGATGAGGGCACCACTCTAACCAGGGGTTTGCCCTTCATCATTCTGCCCTAAAAGGACACCCCCAGAGGTGTGAGAGGGATAAAAGTGTGGTCAACACACTGAACTTGGAACCCCTGGCCTTGCTGCCCTGGGGAGGCTGTTGTGTGTGTGTGTGTGTGTGTGTGTGTGTGTGTGTGTGTGCAGGGTCTCACTATGCAGCTCAAACTTGTGATCCTCCTGTTTTCAGCCTCCCCAGTGCTGGGATTACAGGAGCACACCAATGTCTGGACTCGGTCAATAGCTCAGCGTGCCTGGGGGTGGGGTTGGCACGGCAAGCAGGACTGGGGATCGAACCCTGGTCACTGTACTTGCCAAAGCAGGTATTTAGTCTGCTGAGCTGTCTGGCTGGTCCTTGGGGAGGCTTGTTTGTGATGGGCTGTGGACAGCACTGATGACACACTGCCCACAGTGCAGCCATAGTGCATGTCTTAGAAATACATAGATCAAAGTCAGGCCTAGAGGCCCATGTCTGTAATCACTACACAGAGGCTGAGGCAGGAGGATCACAAGTGTGAGCTTAGCCTGGACAAATCAGCAACTTAGCAAGGCCCTGTCTCAGAATAAAAATGGCTTGGGATGTAACATGATACAAAGGCCCTGGATACAATCTCTAGGTGCTACAAAGGGAAAAAAAAGGAGGTAGAGAGAGAAAGAAGCACACAAATCACACAAGGGCCCGGCCTACCAAATGGAAAAAGTCATGAGCTTTACAAAGACAAACTGATACTTGACAAAATCTGGTATTGAAGTGATACAAATTAGACTCTTTGCTATAGAGCTGGAGTATTGTTCCAGTAATAGAAGTTGGGTGAAACCGTGGAAAATTACCAAAGAATTCAGGAATTTTGGCCCGAGTGCAGTGCCACAGCTGGAACCAGAGCACACACCTGAGCAGGCACGTTGGGTGTCTTCCTTCCTGTGTGCATGGCGGGTTTCCAGAAGGAAAGGTGAGCCCTCCCAGGTCCTGCTTATTCGTGCCGCCCTTTGGAACAGGCCTTACCCTGCCACCTCTATGGTCTGAGATTCCTGTTATTGAAAAACTAAAACCCTAAATGTCACACAGACAGTAAGCAGCCTTTGTTCTCTTTACCCATCTGTGTCCTTTTCTTCTGGACAACAGGATGTGGGCCATAGTACAGTCATTTTGCTGGTAGGTAAGAATATACAGAGTTCACAAAAAAATGTATATATGCTTCCGATAAAGAAAAACTTATACAGATATTTTAATACTAAATTTATTGAGACATCATGAGATTCATATAAATTACTGTTGGCCTTTACAAGCACAAGAGGTGCTCAACATGGTGGCTATTAGCTTTCAGACATCTGCTATCACAGCAAACTGCCGCTTGGGTAACCTTGGTCATTGAGAGTGTTACTCATGCATTTTGAATTTGTTCTCTAAAGGACAGCAGAGTAGTTGGCTTTCTGTGATATACAACATCCTCTAGGGTCCTATCTATTGAAAAAACATAACTATTTTTCCTTTCTTAAAGTGTATATACATTTTTGGTGGCTTCTATGTTTACTCAGACCACAGGACTTAGGAAAGAGATCATGGGGACTCCAAGTAATGGAGCACTACAGATGAAGTTGAGGAGCTATTTAGAATGTGGCCACTGTTGGGGTGCAGGACAATGAGCTCATGGGCTCAGGCTCAAGTCTGGAAATTTTGAGGGAAAAGAGAGATGCTTTCTGTATCCCTTACTATTATAATCTAGAATCTATCAGGATGTTATTCTGGAGATGGTTGCTTTGCACACAGCTGGGGCTCTCTTCTCTCCTTCCCCAAAGTGCTAGGTTAATAGGAGGTCAGGAGGGTCTTGTGCTGTGGGAATCCTAGTCCTGCATCCTGAATATCAATATGGTTCCCTTGCTCTTTCTGCATGGCTACTAGCCTCACCTTCTGGGTGCTGAGCATTCAGAGTCCCTGTCACAGATTGCTGGCCCTTGGTGTCATTGCAATGGTGCTTTTGTTTCTCTTGACTTGTGAATTCCTGATGATATTATAGGAAGGGCTGGAAAGAAGGCACCTGTGCTCATCTAGATCTACATCTTAGTCAGTTGGTCCTTTCAGTACAATGTCCTTCACTAAAAAGAGTGCCAAAATGAGTGTGGTTGCTTAGAAGATGGTAGCACCTCCTATCCCACAGGAATAAGGTCTAACCTGGAACACATCTAAGAGGTAGGGAACAGGAATACTGGGAATACTTGAAAAAGCAGAGTAAGTCACAAATGTTCTTTCATAATCAGGACTACAAAGTTCAGAAAGTTTAAAGGTACTGCCTTCATGTGGAATGTGCACACTATTAATTTTTTTTAATTTTATTTTATTGAACTACAAATGTCAATCAGACAGTTTCAAGACACCTTAAGAATACAGATTCAATAAATTAATACATTGCAAACTTTTCATAATGTTTTGGTATTGTACAAGGTGCATACATGATATATTTACAGATATTATTTTAGCAGATATCTCTTATCAGTGAATTAAGAGTGTAGCTGCTTACTTATCTGTATTTTTTATACCTGAATTATATCAAAAATTCAATAATTATTTACCTAGTGGATGACCGTAGTATTAGAAGCCGACATAATATCCTGTCCAACCACCATTAGT